>JAQGCA010003960.1:0-10993 GCA_034698945.1 Protaphorura quadriocellata
GCTACGGCCAAACTTTTCATGGTCGCACTTGCCGGGGACAATTTTCGAGAAGAACGTTCAAACATTTTGAAAAAACTTCTAAATTATTAAAATTTGGATTTTAGAATGAAGGAATATTTTGAAATAGTTCCGGTTTTCCGCACTTTTTCAATATAAGTCATTGAGCGGAGTGCCGGTCCGTGGTCCAAACGCGGGGTGACTGATTTTTAAATTCTCATGAAATTGCAAATTAAAAGTGAGAGAACGAAAGCGCGCAAGCCACAAATTGCAAAAACTGTTCACTGTTTGCTCTGGAAATTTACGAGTTAGAGCTAATTTCTATAAAATTTCGCAATTTGTTCTTTTACTCATAAATCACGTTCCGGAACTCTCCACCCGTGTATTATTTTTTGAATCAACTGATCTCGTATTGAAAGTTGTGATTTGATTTGCTCTCAAACAAAATGAGTAGTCGAAGATCTACTGTTCAAATACTGGTTCGACTCGGTCTAGCCGGTACAATCGGGGCTGCTTTCATCGGCCTTGCGTATTATTATTGGAAGAAAAAACGTCAGGAAGAATTAAGGAAGAAATTTTTATTTGATCCTGTTGAAGAGGCCGGGATGGAATTGAAGGAACAAATACTGGCGATGGGTAAGTGATTAAATTTTTTTTGCAACCATCTACGGGTTTTATAATTATATTTATAACTGCTAATTTTTAGAAATTGTCAGTCATCGAACAATCGACCTCCATAGTTGAAATTCACGTCACTTACCTAATGGATGGAGAAGTGACATTAATTTTGACGGCGGTTCGGAAAATGTTCTATACATTCCGAGTGCAAAAATATTAGGAAGCTCAACCGTAGGGACTATTAAAATTAATCCTACTAATGTTTGACTCTTTAACTTTAATATATTTTAGAAAAAGGTCAAACTGGTGATGCAAACACTCTTTCCCCATTTGAGCAGAATGCAAAGGGATTAACTAAAGAACGTCTCGTGACCGTCAATGTACGAATTCCTAGGGAGCACGCCAAGACCTTTGTTGGTACGTTTGGAAACAACGTACAAAAGATTCAAACGGATACAGGCACAAATATATCAAGTTCTCGAGAAAGTAAGTCGTCAGTTTGTCTTCAATTACTCAGGAATATTCTACTATTGCGTGTCACACTTGAACTGCTATTTTGAGGAATACCTACTTGGTTCCTTTCTTTTCTCCTGCAGCTTTGGACAATGGAGACCGACTATACGTAATTAAGGGAAATCCATCCAATGTTAGAATGGCAGAACTAGCAATCAGCAAGTTCATTATGTGTCAGCCAATACAGAGAACAGTTTCGATTCAAGTGCCTGCCTCGGCAATGGGCCGTATAATCGGGCGGAACGGAGAAGCCATTCGAGGAACTCAGGATGCATCTAAAGCTAGAATTACTACTGGTAGTAGAGATGAGGAGGCAGGTGAGCTGAATTACTGACGATATCACGAAACTAATTCTTTCTCTATCATGCCTGTGGCATTGCTAAGTTTCTGTTTTAATTTCGAAGGTTATGGTGAGTCAGAGACAACACGTGTGATTAAGATTAGAGGCACCGATGACCAGATTTCAAGGGCCCAGGCTCTAATACAAGAACAAGTGGATGCTGACGAGGCTCTTCGTATGAAAATCAAAGCAGGAACAACGGGACGAACGAAACGCAGAATTATTCCTGCAAATATGTCCAGTCGGTCTGAGAGCTCTGATAAACAGGCTGCTTTTTCGTTTAAACACGATGGTACCATGGAAGTTTTTGTGTCTTGCGTTTATAATCCCAACAAATTTTTCATTCAAGGTTAGGGAAATTCGCAATAATCGTTTCTTAATTAAGGTATACTTAAGTTTATTCAAAAATTACACAAAAATATTTGTCAATAGTTGTCGGCAAGAGCTCCATCGACTTGGACAAACTGTGTGATACGATGACAGAGTTCTACATCAACCAGCCTCAATCTCCGGAAACAGAAATCACCAAGATTCAGGAGGGTGATATTGTAGCAGCTAGTTATGAATTGGACAATAAAATGTTGGTAGCTTAACATCGTTTTTAATCAAAGACAAGTTTTTATTTTAACCACAAATTAGTAGTATGGTATATGGTATCATAACTGTCTTGAAATTATTTTTAATTTAGTTACCGAGCAAGGGTGATTGACATAAATGGAGAAGACGCCATGGTTGTTTACGTTGATTTTGGTGAGAAGAGGGTGGTGCCAGTTTCAAAGCTGCACCGAATTGAGATGGAGCATTTAAAACTTCCTTTCCAAGCAATTGAAACCACTCTTAATTTGGAGTAAGTGAATTACTTTTATTAAACAATAGTATTTCCAGCAGCTCTGATTTTATACCATTTTAAGACTTTCTTACAAACTACGGATTACAAATCTGCCGACGAATCAATGTCACTCTATTAACTCGACTTTTTCCCTGGACAGTTACAATGGGGAATGGTCCACTGAAATTGTGAACGAATTTTGTAATTTGACTGATTGTGCGGCGTGGAAAATTATGACAGCAAAGGTGAAGGACTATTTAAAGGACGACGTTGAAAATAAAACCACTATTTGGGTTGAGCTTTATGATAGCAATGTAAGTTTTAAATTCATAAAAGAGTTACATCATGTTGGATTATTTCGGTTATAATTAAATGTACTTAAATGTATTCACAGCAAATAAATATTGGCGATGAAATTAATCGTCGACTTGGAATTGGCTCCGAGACTGTGTCCCCGTCCGAAGGGTCACCGATGACCGCTACTTTGCCAGAGGTGCAGTCTATTGTCAACAATGGTGCAAGTTCGCCCTATGCTTCCATGGCGTCAAAGTCTGCTGCCCCTGCGACTAATGGATCTGGAGTGCCTTCCTAATAAAACAACGTAGTTCATGTCATGGATAAATGTGGCGAAACCTTTAATAATATGAGAATCAAGCACCCAAGTACCTGGCAGTGTTGGGACAGAGTGAATGAAGTTCACAAATCATAATTTTGTTATTTAGTCCGTCTGTACCACCGTCATTTTAGTGCTATTCTGTTTTATTTATTTTCATAAAGAATTAATCGCTCCGTTTTAGTGTTTGACTGTGTGAATAGTGACATGGATGTAATTTTGTTTGGATTGGATAAATTTTAATTTAGTCGACTGTTGTTACTTGAGCTTCCAGAAATAGAAGATATTAAATACTGCTGACATGTCCCACGTATATAATTTATGTGATGGACTACCTTAACTTCTTGGCTAATGTGAAGTGCCGGAATAAACAGGTGAACGAACTTGCAATAAATCGGCCAGTTAATTTTCAGGTGTTTATTATTATTGATTTGTTTGTCGTATGACAGTATTTCCAAACTAACTAGAGTTGGGATAGTTCTTTCAGATATTCCTGGCCTTCTTGAAAGCAATCAACTAACTAACTACGCTGGTAATAATTCACACTGGAATTATAATTGACGGAATGTTTTTTGTTTTCCATGATGAGATTACCTGCAGTTAAAACACATGTTAGACAAATCTTTTAATCAAAATAAATTTTAGTTGAGATCAAGAATTAACAGGCAACGGCAGAGCTCTTATGTCGAGGCAGCGAGAATACACATTAATGATTTGTTTATATGCCTATAGTTTGAAAAAGTTATGCAATGGAAAATATAATCCGACCAAGGCTGAGGATGAATGAGGAATAAATATTAATACTCTGACTTCACGATTGCCTGAGATCCATTCGTGTGGTTTTATTTGTACACTAAACTGTGTTTGCTTCAAAAAAGCCTACCTTTCTTCTGTTGAACTAAAACCTACAACGCAGTCAGTTTGGTTTTATTAGTTTTGAATCAAATTATTGTTTTGTTATCAATTCGAAACGTTCTCGTGATTCATACAGTTTCAAAGTTTCGCTTGCCAATTATATTAATTTTAGTACGGAATATGATGAACAGTTGTTTGGAAACTCCTCATCCCCTTCTCATTCGTGAGGTTTGCATTTATTTTCATATCAGAAACATAGCGTGCAGTTTCAAATGAATTATCAGAACTTTTATACTTTGTCTTAAGGTCGTTTCAACATTGTTCGAATATATGGCAAGAAATGAACTTTTGGAGGCTCGGCTTGTTTGTTCCCAGTGGAAATCAATCGGTTGGGTCGAGTTGAAGAAAAGAATTGTCTTCAACTTTTGGACATCTTCTACGCTGGAATCTTACACAGAATTTGTTAGTAGTCGTTCTAATTATTTATCTCCAATTACTTCATACCAATTTACATTGCAGTTTGATCCAAACTACTTAGCACCCCTAATGGATTTCTTTTCAAATCTCGGTTCAAAAATTCAAAAACTCGATCTGCAACGTAGCAATTTCATACTTAAGCAAGAATTTCAAGAATTTATAACTGGGCTAAAATATTTGACAGTCCATGCCTCAAGAATTGAGTTACTTCCTTCGATTGTAGAATTTCGTTTAAATGCATTATATTCGCTTGAGATATTTTGTGAGGAAGCAGTTGGTACTTTAGGTACAGTAAACGAAATACTACGAAGACAAAATTGTCTGAAAATCTTCAAGATAAATGCGCCATCAAGTTCGGCCCAGTTTTCGGAAGGATTAGCTGACATGATTGCTACTTCAGAATCACTCAGATCTTTACACATTGAGGAATTGGACTTACGATTCCCAATAAATTCGTTGAAATTAGTAGATTTTGGGAAAAATCGATTCCAATTAAAATCCATGTCTATTTTAATTGACAATCGAAATCCGGATATTTCAATCACCAACGACTTCTATAAGTTTCTAAAATCTCAGAAAAATTGTCTTGAAAAGTTTCAGTGCCGATTTTCTCGTTGGTGGCAGCTTGAACCCGAGTTCGGCAAAATCCCTTACTTAAATCATTTGAAAGAGATTTGTTTGGATATGACTGCGGGGGATTTACAATTCCTGAGCGATTGTCGAATGTTGAAGAATATTAAAATCTTATCCTGGAGACCAGATTTAAATAAAGTTGAAAACGAGGATTTTTCAACCATGCCTTTTGTTGAGTCCGCAGTTATAACCTTGAGCGGATTTCCTGTAGTGTACAATGTTCTTGATTATATGACTCTTCTATTACCAGGATTGAGAACATTTCGATTTAATGCCAATATAACGGGTAACACTGGAATTTATTCCGATTTAATTAGGGAGAGACTACCACAATTAATGGAGAAATCAGTGGAACGATTATTACCATTTGGAAATGTTGCAGTCGTAAAATAATCTGTGAACTTTTGATTTTAGTTCGAACTTCCTAAATTCTCGTTTTTGCTATAATTAATTGGAGGGATGCATGCTATTGAGGACAACATGTGTTACTGTTAGTGTACATTATTTTTCATGCACATTTCTGTTATCCCGTTACAACTTACAGTACTAAAAACGAAATTCTAATTTTGATTCAAAAAATTACAACTCCGAGTCTTCGCTTTGTTTTATCATAATGTAATCATTGTTAGTATTTTAACTAAGGAAATTGTATGTATCATTAAAATATTAAGTAAGTTAAAATGTTAAGTTAACCACAAAATAAAAACACTTATTGAATGTCAGAATTGGAATTAAAAGTTATTTAAAAATATTAATATTTTAATATTAATATTAAATTATAATTATTTTCCAGATTATTTTAGTAAGGAGATATGATGGGCTATTCTGCCCGGACTCGCATCCAATGTCCACAGCGGCCACAAAAGTGAAAAATTATGTGGAAATACTCTACAAGAGAGAAATTGGAGTTACTCGACAGAAACGAGTTCTAAAAGCGAAAAAATTAAACTATGTAGATTATATTTTCTGCTTCATTTTTGTGTAAACATGTGCAAATACGTTTATTAAGTTGTCATTGTTTATGTCTGTAAGACGCTTATTGTGCCTTCGTTTTTCCTGAACTTCCAACCTGCTAGAGAATGCTGATAAGTGATGGTCATATTGGGGTTGAATTCTTCTATCGCTGGAGATTTGAGGTAAAGTTAGTTCCTTTTGTTGTTTTCAACTGGAGACAATCAATCTGAGTCGTCATACTTTATTAGACTCGTGGGAGTTTCAATCGTTGGCTGGCTAGACTGGCAGGTTTCTATTGCTGAATGTATAGGGCTTTCTCCTTATGTCACGATTGTAGTCGTCACCAACTTTTTCCATTTTTCTGACGGAATCCGACTTTCGACTTTCGTCATAACTCATGTATGCATTTTAGGCAGGGCTCTGGTTTAATTCCTCAGGGGGGAAGTGTAAAGAAACCATTATTCCATCAGATATTGTTTCAGCCAGCTCATATTCTTGCCATATAATCGTCAAAATAGAGGTTTAGTATATGATGATAGACGATAGTTTTAATAACTCGATGTAAGATAGTTCATCAAAAAATTAAATTCGGATACAAAAATCTTCAGAATGCAACCAAATCACCTGCATTTATTATTATAGATCGGCGGAAAAATAGTCACTCCCAACTACATAAAAGAAAACATAATTATAAACGCAGTGATTGACCCTAGTCTCCGATATAGTGAAAGTTGAAGGGTGTAATTTTCCGTAGTACACCGCATAGGTTGAGCGTATGACTCGTAATGTGAAGATGCGATACTATCCATCATTTTAATGACAAATATTTGGATCTTGGAGCAGTGCAGCGTAACAGAGTAAGATTGATAGAACACTTGGAATATAAGGTTGAGGGTTCACCAATTTTGCCCTCGAAAATAGAAATTCGTTGGAAATGACATACGTGTGAAACAATGCAGTTGCTTATGAGTTATTGCATGGGGAAAATACACCGGAGTGAAAGTCTCCGACCTCAGCTCCTCTGTCACTCCTGAATTATCAAGAACACTTCCGAAATTCACCCAGCAGTATTTAAACCAAGTTTTTCTTTAGAAGGCAACATCTAGTACGAATGTACAACTCAAGGCTAAGCTAATACCGAAAAAACTGCCAATCATCTCAGGCTGAGTATAATGACTTGCATTAAAACTTTCTCTCTTTCTCTTCACTATCTTTCCTGTGGTAAAATGAACAATTTCTGCATAAAATTCCCCAGCGGTTCAGTGCTTTGACTTTTATTTGAAAAAACGACCCGCAAAATAATCAACACTTTCTTTTACTTCCCAGAACATTTGCATAATAAACAAATTGTAAAGTTTTTCTCTCCCCCTTTTCGCCGTCTACGATGGATTCACTCGTTTTACATTTTATGCTCTTGATATAATAAACCTCGAACTTTCACACCTCGCATATTACCTCCTTCGGTTTCTGGCCCCCCATTCTTACAAAATCAACAAATACATACAAAAGGTTTAAAGGCAGTTGTTAAGTTGCATAAATGATCCGGCTTATGCAAAACTTGTGCAACGAAGTAAGTAGAAAATAATCAAATGCAGCCCAAATCTTCCTGTCCTCAGATGCAATAAGTGTTGTAGTACCGAATAAAAACCAAGGTAATCTTGCAGATGCATTTTCTAGAAATGAAAATTTTGCCTGCGACGTGTTCGAAATGGCAGTTTTCGTCGACTCTGTTTCTTGAATTAACCAAATGCAGAAAGTACGTAGTAGCACCATGTGCTTTACTAGAAATCCCCGCGTTCTTATTTTGACGCTTCTCGCATTCTAAGAGGTTTCAAATCAATCTACATGTGCTATTCAAGATCACCTTCCTCAATTTCATGTGTAGCTGCATTTAATTTTACTTGTCCTTGAGACATGTAAATGTGTTTGGCAGAATCTACCAGAAATTAAAGTTCGCATTAACGGTTCGTTCGGTCTGTAAGGATATATTGAACCACCCTGCACAATTGTCTGATCTGTTTAACGCAGGCTGTTTAAGTGCACGCTTACTTGAAATTAATGATTTGAGGTCATATTTTTTAGAATTGGCCACTCGGTTTCCTGCACATGTACTCCTACGGTGTTCTTCCTTTCCGTCCGAACGCATTTATTTCCAACCAAGTCATCAATTCTCTCCTGAATTTTCGGAAGGGTTTAACTTGAGATCCGTACATTACGGAAGACTGGTTGGCGACCATTTAAATGGAGTAAAGAAAAGTTTGAGGTTTTCTTTGGACTACCTTTGGTCTCTTGGGATGCATAAATCTTCCATTGCCATTCGGGAGTGCGTTTCTCCTTTCAAACCTTCTCCCATGGGTCATCAAGGTTCGTAACGGGAGCTCATTACTATTGCATTACATTCTATTTCTTGACATTACATTACCGCCCTGTCCCATGTACCGGCCCATTTTACCGTGACTTCTTTTTTTGGTAGTGGAATTTCAATCATTCTGGATTATTCGACGGTTGCCCCCGGCACGGTGATATTGAATATAAATCTTGCCTTCCATTCTAGCCGGAGTCAAACATTGCACCCATACTACTAACAGCGTCTTCGAAGTATTGCGGTGACCTGACCACCATGAAACTACGTTCAAAATGTCGCACTTCATAATGTTCATAAATTTCTGCCCTGGTTGTGTAGGTCCTCACACTAATTTCAGCTAAATACAAAAACATTATCCTTACACTTTGCTTGAAGATCCGTCTCGAATTTTATTTTATTTGATTGATCGTTTATTCAAGTGACAAGAATTCATAACATGTACGACACCACATTTTCTTCAGAAATCGGCCTCCCTAATACTAATAAAAGAATAAAAAATAATACTCGTTCACACTTTAGTCCATTTACTTCAGAATGTACTACTGTTGAAACCTATTGTCTCATAAATTTATGAAGGCTGAAATGACCACCGTCAAAATGTCAATCAATTCTGTGACGTCAGGAGGCTTTCATTTTCACAAAGACTGGAGAAAATTTATGGGTTAAGGAATTTGGATGACATTTTATTTTCAACTGGATGTTGATGCCATAATGAGCATAGTACATTATATTAAAGATGCAGCTCGACAAATATTAAATTGCGCGATGACCTGGCGGTGACCAGAACCTATTTTTTGAGTTTATACCTCAATAATACCGGTTGGGCACTTGGTGAGGTCATCATGTAGTCCTATAAAATTTCTTTAGCCAAATCCATCATCCTAAAAATCTATAAATGATAGTTGAAACGAAAGCATTGGTAGGCAATGCAGTAAGAACACAAGTCCACTAATGATCTACTCAATCTACTGTCCAGAAATCTGGTATTCGGGGCAATGGAGTCTTTCTAGATACCATGAAAACGGATTCTCTGTTAGAATATATCGACGTGACTCATAGTACTTATCCCACCAAGTACTTTCTGCATGTCTGCCGTGTCGTGACTCGTGACATTTGTGTTTCGTGTCACCTCATACAAGTCTTTCAAATGAGGCGAACAATGGAAATGATAATGTTCGAAGAAAAGAGAGGTCATCCTAGGAAAAGGTAGGACGGCATGACATGGACTAAGCAATTCAATCTTCACTTAAATGTGGTGAACTGGACTTGTGTCGTTCTGTCTCAAAATGGTACGACTGACACGACGACTGTTAAGCCCGTAAGCTAAGGCCGATGATGATCAAGTAATAGAAATAGAAATTGATGTGTGTCACGGAGAGTCTAATGGACCTCTTTGTTCTCCAATCCTCAAGACTTCCTCCCACGCTTCAATCTTATTTTATAGGTTGTTATTTTATGTTTTGTATTACGTGCTCCCGAGGTCTGTCCCATGTCCCTTGTCCTTTTATTGCATCATGGACATGTGTTTGACTCTTCAAACTCATTCTTGTATTGTACATGAAAGAGAAAGAGCAGAAGATGAAATTCCATAGGTCTTGAGATGCGGACAAAGAACAGACGCACAAATTAGGGAATGAATTATGCATTTATGGCAGCGAAGATGATTCAGATGTACAAAAACTCCGTTATGTTCCTCCAATCAGCACAATTTTATATTTTCTTCAGCTTGTTCTGTCGTTGCGGTTCATTAACCAAAGTTGTTGGATTTTTGTCCCGTTTCAAATCGACTTTCAGAGGTGAGAATCTTACAAGGACCAACAAAAAAAAACGCTTTCTCTGGACAAACCAGACCGATCAATCCGAATCCTACCCGAAAGGGTTACATTGTTGTGAGCACAAGTACGACCGATTTCCCATTTTTGTTAAATTCTTAAAACGTTCTAAATACACGAAAGGTATATCTTCTGAAATTAGCACAAAAGTGCTAATTGGTAATCAGAAATTAATATTCGCGCCATGACCCTTAAAATGACTGATTTGGTTTCAGACGCGATAGAAATGCATGGACAGTTTCAAAAATGTACCGAGTTCGCGTCCGCCTTACTATAAATCTACCATTTCAAGCCTTTCTGACCTTGAAACAAACCAAAATTAGGAGATTATTGAAGTTGATAATGAGAATCCCTGGTGTGGGTTAGGATCATTCCATTCCGCTTTGCCTTCACTTGATGTTAGGGGTATTTTACCTTATTTGATTGACAATTCGTAAGGGTGAAAAAGACGGAGGTGTAACAATAATATGGGTGATCATACGGTTTAGTTTTGTTCAATCAGAGGGCAGTCGCAGATCTAGAAATATGCTATGCTGAGGGCCTTGACTATAATGCGAAAATAGCCAAGCCCCTTCCTAACCTTATGGGTAATTTTTGAAACTCGCAATAAGCCAATGCCCGTATTCCGATATCCAAGAACCGTTATTGTCAAAGGGTCATCACGAAAAGAATTAGGGTTGTGGCGGTCATGTCATGTATCATATTGAAAGAAGGAATGTCCAGCGACCTATAGTAAGAATAAAGAGTCAATGTCCGATTGTATTAGTTAAGGTTGAGTGGAACCTTCAAGATAGGTTACAGCGAGACCCTTGAATTTCCGGTTGGATGGATTGGGGACGAAGAAATGTCTTGATCTTTTTCTGAATGCTAAGAAAGAGGGGGAGTAAGACCACAATCCTTTTCCTGGATCTGAACCCCAAAACCAGACTTTGTTTTATTCTCCCGGGAAAGTCCCGGCTGCGGATGT
>JAQGCA010003961.1:0-10990 GCA_034698945.1 Protaphorura quadriocellata
TTAAATATCAGCAGGATTATAACGGTTTTGATTTAACAGCAGGTATGTGATGCCACTTGCGGCGACCACTTGCGGTCCACCAAGAGAAAAGTTAATAACATAGAGCAGTCAAATAACGGTTTTGATTTAAGAGCAAGTAGGTGATGCCACTATGCCACTTGCGGCGACCACTTGCGGTCTATGAAGAGAAGAGTTTGACTATAGTAGCCTTATAACGGTTTTGATTTATTAAGTTGCAGGTAGGTTCTGCCACTTGCGGCGACCACTTGCGGTCAAGATTATAAAAGGATTTGGATTTGTAGATATCAGCAGGCTTCGAAAAGTTTTGATTTCCTTCCAATTATTATTATTTTACTATTACTCAAACTGCAGGTAGGTAGAAAATGCCACTTGCGGCGACCACTTGCGGTCCACAAATTAATTTAGACAAAATCATCACATATTGAGTAGCAAGTTCTGGCACTTGCGCCCCCAAAATAAATAAAAAAACAATAAAAACAAAATTGCAGGTCATATTTTTAGGCACTTGCGCTCCCCAAAAAAAAATCACAAAATTTATTCTATGCAGGTTTTAGCACTTGCGCTCCCTAGAAATAAAATATCGCAGGTTCCAGCACTTGCGCTATTATAGTTGCCACCTTCATTATGAGAATCGAATTATTTTTTGGATTCCACACCCTCGGATAGCGCACCCATGAAATTGCTTTTCCCACGTGCGGGTATCATTTAATATTTAAGCGCGTTTGTTCTGACCACGCGCGGTCTATTTGTAAAGTCACTTTTATCTTAATACGCTGAAGCTGAAAATGTGTGATCGAAAAAATAAGAGAGGGCATGAGAGAGGGATTCCATCTGGTACATGATTTTGAAGTTCTACGAAAATACCTGAGTATACCAGTCTAATGAAGGTTTCTCTGTATTAATTGATGTCTCTGCTCTACTGCAATCTGCAGATGACTGAATGAAATAATTTACATAATCATCATCTTAGGAGTACTTTTTAAAGGTTAAATAGAATATTATATTTAATATTTATTAAGTACATATACTAAGGTCGTTGATTATTTTGGACTCGAATATTAATAATTTAATATTCAAACTGGATTCTGAACTTGCAATTTTTTGCATGCATGCACACTCGTGCTTATAATTTTTAAGTGGATTGTAAATTGTAATTGTACGGACCTTCGTGTCTTTTGGATTCATTGTTATTGTAACTGTGTGGTTTTGGTATTAGTTTATGTTCTGCCTACTAAGTTGGGATTTAGGATTTGATTTTTTGAATCTGGTACAGATTAATTAAGCCGGCCAAGGTGTTTGATCTTTTTGGGGTATTGTTCTCTGATTCTGATTGTAATCTAATGGAGTAATGTTGTATTGATGTGAGTTTTTGGAAAATTGTGTGTAGTGTGAGTTGACGATGGTTGGAAGCAAATTATTTTAACATTTGCTGCCGTCTCACGCGGCACCTGTCGCGGTCGTCTCTGAACTGTAATAAAATGTCTGAAAAATATTTATGAAGATTTGTTTTTGGAGTACACCATTTATTCATTTGCATTATTGACTTATATTTTTGCATAAAAACAACCGATATTCGGATTTGTCCATAGTCGTCGTATTTCAGGGGCAACAAAAAAGCGATTGGAATTTATGACTTGCGAAAATTGCTACCTTTCGAAAACAAACGGTTAACGGGTGAAGAACTTTCTGTGGGAAATTAACGACTCAAAATTGAAACGTTAACTACGCTACGTGCACTGTATGATCGAATTAGAGACGGATAATCTTCCATTGCTGAAAATTTTGGAGGATTCCACACCCACAAAACTAGAATCTAGGGTAGAAATTAATGATAAATCTGGAAATGCTTTAACTGCTGACGAAATCTTCGTATTCCTGAATCGTGGTCACAAAATTTAGGTCACAAGTACGTCCCCAATTCTAGAATGAATATAAATTATAATACAAAGAGGTACAATATCCAGAATACACGGATCACGAGTTCACGATGGAGGGTTACTTTTCCAAGTTCCATCCAAGTGGAAACTTTCTCTATAAGCGAAATGCAACCGTACAGGTTGCTTAGCGTTTAACGAGTTTGTTAATAAGGATAACCACTTCCGATATTTAGGGACAGTCATAAACCAAACTGAATGGTCATGTAAAGTCACCAAAACACAATTATGAAGAATTCTAGGTCAAATAAAAATATTTTCCGATTATATTCATTACTACTGCCACACTTCAACTGTAACACCCCAGATTATTGTGCCTGGCAGGACATGGGTGAATTGTTCCGTAGATTTCGCTATTTCAAGGGGGAATAATGTTATACATATGTATTTGCGTCAAATCGGCCACACTTTGTATTCGGCGACGCGACGTAACCATCATTTACTGAGCCGATCTGGTCTTCCCTTGTTTAACGAAGTTTCCCATGTTAAACAAATCGGTCGGAGTAGTCAATGCCAGTAAGGCGCTGTTTTTAAAATTGATACAAAATTCCATAACGATTTAATTATCTGCGTGTCCGTGTCATTCTATACACAAACTGTATCCATCTTATGATCCGGATCTTTTTCCAACTTTCTCCATGCTTCTGCATGCGTCCTCGTGTGGAGAAAGTGGTGAAAGTCAGTTTCATCGATTTTCCATGAATAAATTGAATCCCTGGAGTATAATCAGTAATTAAAGGCAATTACTACCATGATTTGAACGACGCTCAATTATTTTCATATTTACTAATCCTGAAAAAAGCGAAGTCGTCTTCCGCGTTTCGTCGATTTGATCATTATGAAGTTTACGAAATTAAGTTATACAATACCACAAATGACCGAGTAGACGTGGGGCTTCAATAAACGCCTGGGTCCGATTAAACTCTGGATTACGTGCAAGGTTGTTCCATAAGAGCGAGTAGTTCGCATCACCGCAGAGATCAAATTAACGCCGGGTCAAAAAGTATACATTTTAATTAAACGTTCGGGCGTCTCCTAATCGGTCATTTACGAATTTTTCCTTCTGTAACATAACTATAAAATGACGTCCAGAATTCAACCCAAGAAGATTAGAAAAGTTAAAATATATTTGCGATTTATGAACGGTGTTGGTGTAAGACGATCTGAAGTCCTCGGGACAAGTCAAAATCAAAATGTATTTATTTCAATTTAAAAAAAATAAGGCCGGGCTAACTCACTTCATGCATAGAGGATTCAGAAATTAATTTTATTTTTTGTTGGACATGGAACGTACACAAGCTTCGGCCCACAAATAAGTTCCCGTGTAGTAAGGTCCATATTCCATAAGAATGAAGAGTTCGCATGCACTTGACACTCGCAGGACAATTTTTGCTCTTTCTGGCATGGATTAAAGCAAAAATTCCAGGATTGCCCAATATTATGAGATATTAATCAATATTCCCAACATTACTGATTTTGTGACAACTTGACACAACAATTTTGACAATTGATAGTGAAAATTCTGATTTGTCAATTGACACAAAACTCTGTCTACCTGAATGTCCAACTCAATGTAAGAGAACAAATAACTTGTCAATCTATACAGATAATGCAATTACTAATCGTGAGACCAGTAAAACTATTAATTTATTTAACTGATTAATTACGTCTCGGGTGTTGGAGAAGGGATATCCGAATTAATTCGCTGTTCTTCACAATATTCAACCATGAAGGTCTTCCTTGCATTGTCGTTGATGTTCTTCACCGTTAGTGCAGTGAGCGGAACCGGTAAGGCCATAGAACTACTATAAAAAAATATTTTCTATTGCTAAGACTTGACCATTTTCTGGTCAAAAGCTCGCTGCTAAGGAACTACAAAATATTGGTAAAGGTTTCTCCCTGCTGCTACACCGTGCTGTGCTGTGGTTCAGTTCCTCCAAATTGCAGTCTTTTCACCGGTTCCTCCTACTACTAAGTGTCGTCCCTAGGTCAAATGGAAAGCAACCAACCCTATAATATAATGGGTGCCATGTGATGCAATATTGGCCGCGCGATACAGCGAATTTCATTTACTGTGCGTCTTTCTTTTACAATCTATTCAAAATTATAATTCGAAGAATCTCCCAAGAAGCTAGATTTTAAATTTCAAAAACCTTCGGGAGGCTAACTTGCATTAACCTAGCTTAATACACAGTACACCGCTGAATATTTTTCATTCATAGTTTCATAAAGTTTGAACGTGCTAGATACCCCTATATAATACCAGAGATCCGAGTTAGCAAGGATTTCGCTGACAATTCAATCATGCAGAACAAAATTAACTACCGAGTGGTATGGTCTGATTACAAAAATTGAAATTGGGATTATTTGTGAGCATTTCCAGCAGTATTCCCCCAAATCGTACTTCCACGGGCATCAGATGAGTGGACTGGACTTTTAAACAGACTTCCTATTCGGCAGGCACTGATTGAGAGTTTGGGAGATGGTCGAGGTCTAAGAAGATCACATGGCGGTGCCCGAGACCCTGTTATTCCACCCATTGACGATCCATTGATTTTGCCTGACCCTCTTGACTTCAATCTTGACATTGACCTAATCAGAGGAGACGGGTCAATCAGGTAATTTTGACCGTATACTTACCGACTTAAGTAATTTCTTAAATTTTTGAGTTGACTCATTTCAGGGAAGGAATTATCGAAGGATTATCAACCCTGACGGATGATTTACAATACCAGTTGATTATTTTCCCCGCCAAAGTCACACTAAACTACACACTAGACCTTACCGCTTTTTCATTCCATGGTGACTACGATGCGGACTTTATTCTAGATTTGACCCCATTCGGATATGTGAAAATGGATTTTAGAGGAAATGGCGAATTTTTTGCCAACTTGAGTGGTCTTTTTGTTGACTTAAGTGTCGTCATTGTTCCTCGTCTTGGAACTCTCAAAGTGACTGTTCAAAGCGTTTCTTTAAATCCGGGATTCCAAACTATCAACTTGTTATTTGAAAACGCTATATTAAACGATGACCCCATTGACTATTGGGATGACATTAACCATGGACTCAAAGCTATCTTTGACTATGTGTGGCCGGAAAATCAAGTTGCCATCCAAGAAGCCGTGAGAGGAATCCTTAATGACATCATTGTGGTCAGTAAATTATTAAAAGCTGATTTAAATATTAAATATGTACATATATTATATATTAATTTATGAACTAAAACCAAAAAAAGGTGGGAAATAATTCCAGCACTCGCACTTGTTGTTATATGAATGAGATAGCATTTTTTTGTATGGAACTAATTTTGAATCTTTCTTTTATCACTTAGGACTGTACAATTCCACAGCTGATTGGCATTATTGACGGTGGCGACGGTAAGAATTAACAAAATACAAAACAAAAATACCACGAACTTGTTCCAGAAACAGCGCACCTGATCAAACGACCAAAATAATGACACCAGATCTTAAAGTGGTCTTAAAAAGTTCAAGTTACTGTTGTAGTCATTTAAACCTCCAGTTAAAATTCGGGCTTTTCCAGCTGAACAAATTCTGGTCTCGTAGGTCAGAAAATTGATCCCAACGAGGTGACTCTTGTCTAGAGAAGTTACTCTAGAGGCTCCATCGATCCTGATAATTTACCGAGATCTCTGAGGACCAAGTAACGCGTAACCCCTTGGTAGTCACAGATCGAATAAGTTTTTAGCCCCAAATCCGGTCGTCCGATACAGGCTCGATTGTTCTGTGCATTGTAATGTGTTAACATACAATATTATGGACAAACTTCTAATTTGTAAATAATTAACATTCTTCTTCAGCTTCCTGTCTGAATCTTCCTCCTCTTCCGACAAATCCAACGACAACAACTACACGGGACCCAAATCCT
Source organism: Protaphorura quadriocellata (assembly GCA_034698945.1). Lineage (NCBI taxonomy): Eukaryota > Metazoa > Arthropoda > Collembola > Poduromorpha > Onychiuridae > Protaphorura > Protaphorura quadriocellata. Next base: position 5,844 of record JAQGCA010003961.1, read on the forward strand.
ATAACAACAACTACTGGCCTGACTACAACAACTACAGTGGACCCAAATCCAACAACAACAACTACACGGGACCCAAATCCTATAACAACTACTGGCCCGACTACAACAACTACAGTGGACCCAAATCCAACAACAACAACTACAGTGGACCCAAATCCGACAACAACAACTACAGTCGACCCAAATCCTACAACGAGTACAACGGAAGGTAATAACTCTGGCAATCGAAGAGTTCTACCGATTGGAATATTAATTGCTACATTTATAATTTCACTTTTTGGTTAAATTGAAAATCACACTAAAAATAGTACATACCAAATAAAAGTTTGTCAGTTTGAGGGGATCAAGACGTGGAATTTCTGAAGTAGAATTTTAATTGTTCAGTTATGTTTAATGGCAGGACTCGGAGGACAGTTAGGAGGGAATTATGCAAAGTCCATAGAAATAGAAGAGGTTGTGCAATTGGAATAAAATTAGATTTTAACGACTTGAATTAATACACTGACATTTCAATTCAATCATCCTAGATTTCTACGATAGTTTGATATTGAGTATGTGTATGTACGTGTGTAATAGCTAAATCTAACTTTTGAAGTGTTTTTGTGGCACTTCATTTGGGGCTTAATATCTCAAACTGTCAGTTGTCGTGTAGGTATTGTTTTACATTGTGTAATACTAACGGGAATTTCTGAACTGGTCGCCCATCAAATACATTTAACAATTGGACTATTAACAAAACTTATTCGTTTAATATGATGTACATAACATGAATTAAAAAATTGTTATGACAAATATTTATTAATGTTGCAGGCAAGATAATTTGACCGTTTCCGTACTAGGTAGGGTCAAACGCTCTACACAAAGTCGATTCCGATTGTTTTTTCAAAATTGGTGCTCGAGCACCAATTAGAACAAACAAACGAAATTTGACGTCGTCGTCATGTCGGCTAAGGTGAATGACCCCAGATGACCTACCCTCGCAGTGCATATTCCTTTTTTCTTTCCGTAATTCTCTCGCGTTGCTATGAGATATGGACTTCGAGATCTTGGAGACTCAATTTCTGATCAATTCTGTCGGTTTTTATTTGTGTGATGTCTGTGACCCTACCTTAGTTATATGATATTCGGTGGTCATTGACTGCCATACATTCAGAACACACTTTCAGTAACAATTGTTAATTTCTCTGTACGCATTATTTGTCAGCACTCATTTTCAGCTGCTTTTTCTGCTCTATTTAAAGCGCGGATGGTTTCTCTAAGTGGCGAACAGTTAGTAACGTAATTTTGATAAATATTTAGAATTTCTAAAATTTTCAGATTCTTATCTCAACGCCCACTTCAAAAATCTAAAAAAAAAGTTCATTCACCTGTACATATATGCGTATGTAATATCTTGGCCCAAAAATAAATACTTTCAAATATAAAAGGAGGGGGGCACAAACCTTATGGAAAAAAGTACGGCGTAGGAAATTGCCAGGATTTTTATATGCTGTAGTCAGTCTCATCCTGAACAGCTGTTGTGACGATCCTACCTCCAAGAGTCTAACCGTTTGGCCGCTAGAAATACTGAAATACACTATGGGCATGCAGGGTGAAAGCGATTGACATTCACTATCCTTTTACTCGATTTCACATGCCCATAGTGTATTTCTAGTGGCCAAATGGTTAGACTTTTGGGGGTAGGACGTTCGCATAACACTAACTACAACATATAAAAATCCCAAGAAATTCCAACGGCGTACTTCTTTCCATAAGCTTCGTGCCTCCTCCTTTAATTAAAAATCATTCCTCCACTAAAAATTAGTGAACAAGAAATACTAAGCAAAATATCATGCAATGATATTGATGAATTGATGATGAATGAATTTTAGTCAGTCTACCTTTCGTACAGTGCATGTAAACAAAATTGACGAATTTGTGAGCAACGTTTATGAGATAACACTAGCACTGAATAACTTCCGTGAAGTAGAATGTTCTCAAGCCGAGTTATTCCAATGCAATCATTTTTTGATCATCGTTCTCTTCTCCATCACCAGCGTCCTGGTTAGTAGTCAAGGTAAGCTCATTAACACTTTGACGAATAAACTCGAAGAGTTACCAAACACCTACTCATATCGTTGAGGTGGACACTTAAGAAATCGATCTTTTATAATACACAAACGGCCCTTCTGGACATTTTTGTTTAACTGAGGAGAGGAGAGAATACTGCACATTTCATTTGTGCTTAAAATCTAAACCCTTCATATTATTTTAAATAAATCTTAAATAATACTAAACCATTAAATGAAATATTGACATTAAATAAATCTGAATATTATCCATTCACTTCCAAAAAGCCATCCCTAATTAGAGGAATTAATACAAAAAGTCTTATTTGCTTCTGATCTGGCATTTCAGTTTCAGCCCTACAAATATGTCCTATGTACACTTCCAAATACGAGGCCGAAACAACAATTGCACGGTGGTCTGATATAAATTAAGATATATGTAGTAAGATAAATTTATCATGTGTTATTGTAACGTGTCATTTACCGTCATATGATGACGGTGCTGGTATATCTTTGATTTGGGATTTGCTGCTGATAATTGCAAATCTGGATTGTAGCCAGCAAACTAACATTATTCAAATATGGATTTACCAAAATCCATGGAAATGATGTAGGATTTAGTTCGAAGATCTACTGGAATTAATCTTATTGACAAGCATAAAGTAACCTTGATATCAAAACAAAATTCATCTAGAGAAATCTTTTGTGTCAAAAATAAAATCATCTCATTTATACGAGAGAAAACATACGGGCGCTATACTACGATAGGCGCGTAAGTGGAGTGGACAGCAATCATTCAGCACAAATTCCTCCATAATTATTATGTGAAATGTCACATTCATTCTAATCTTAACTACAGTGCCCCTGACAATTCATTTATACTTTCATTGAATGTTAATTTGGAGCAGTTACATTTAAGAATAAGTGGTTTATCCATTTAATTGTACCACTTATCTATTTAGGTTAATTTGAAGACTTCAGTCAATGAACATAGACTAATGGTGTCGAAACTGTTTAAAACGGAAGTTTTGCAAGACCTCAGCGTTACTAGTTTGATTTTGACTGTCAGTGGTGTTGAAAAATGTATACGCTCTTGATTCTCGTACTCTCAGTGACAATTGTCAGTGTCAACAGTAAAGGTATCAGTAGTAAATCTTAATTTTACTGATTTTTCATGACTTTCAAGGATAAATAGTTGTGGAGATTCTTCTTTTTATCTGCGCCCCGCTAACTTGCATTCGTGAGTTTCTACGCATGTGTTGCCTGAATTTCAATTGCTACAATAGTCAGCCTAGCGTTCGTAGCTGGTAGCGCAATGGTACAGACCATATTTTATGATTATCATTCGTGTGGAGACTGGAGTTCGATTCCCTCCGAAAAAATATTAACGATGTACTTGTATTCGTAGGTTTTGTCGGCTGCACATTTTTCTACTGCTAGGAGTAAACAGGAGTACATTCCTTAGGCCAATTTGGTCAAAGAAAGTGTCTGGCCAAATGGAGAGCTGGTATAATCTCTCTGTAACTGCGCGGCGTGTCCATAAAGACGATTATACATAATGTAATCGAACGTATATTTTATTATTTTAGATGTAGATGAGGTTCCAATCGGTGTGTCGAACTGTATTCGAGATTTCGACGCATTTTTCCTGAAATGGAAACCGTATTTCAAAAATTGTAAAACATTCCTCCACACTTTGAGTACCGTTTATAGACCCGAGTTCTGGAATTATAAAGACCGTAAGTTCTACGTTGGTCCATGCTAACATAGTGCATGTAGTATTGACGTATTTCATACTTAAAAACATACTGATTGCCTGGAATACAATTTGTATTAATTTGTGTTTTTCTTTGGGATTCATTATTAGCCGCTGAATGCACTAAGGATAAGGCGGCATGGGACGAATATTCGACAATCAATAATGGATGCCGAAGCTTAGGGTATATTGTATCCGAGACGACATATGGAAAGTTGGCGAATGAGGGATACAATGAGGCGATGAAGGGTTTAAATACTAGGTCATGGTGATAATCTATCAAATAGACCTACTGAAAACCTGGAACTCCTCATGTAGAAACTTTCAACCCAACCTGAATAAAAGTTGTTTTGATTTGCTTTGATTTAATTTTTCTTCTTAGTGCATGATCATTAGCCCATAACAGTATAACTGACGACATTATATTACTAAAATTAAATTTGTTAAAAATGTAAAATCGTATTACCAGATAAAAATGCATCATTAGTGTCCATTTTGTTGGTCGAGTTCATATTTTATGCATTGATCTTAATAAACTCATACATAGTATTCGAAAAGATATGTTTGTTACTGCATTCATTAACGTCCTCTAAGTCATAAAAGTGTGTTAAAGTTAATTTCAATTCATTTATACAACTGGGATATATGTAAAAAACTGGGAACATTTTAAGTTATCTTACGTTGTGGTTCTTAAGAAATTCGTATCAAACTCTTACTTTTTCCCAAAGATATAAAAACATTACGCAGAAATGCATTATCACTCTTTTTTGTATCAAATACATATACATACATATATGTACATATATTATACATACAACAAGTAAATACTCGGGATTACCATATGGCCGTCGCCTGTAGTTATTAAAAAGTATTTTAAGAAATCGAGTTAATACTATTATGTGAATTCATTACACACTCGAGGTTTCAGTCCCTAGATGTACATATAAATTTTGCAATTTGATTCAGTTGTTCCGAAGTAAGAATAAGCAAAAAAATGTCCCACTAACTCATTACCCACATAGTACTGTACTAGAAGAGAACTAGCAATTAAGCCTGCCTATGGCGGGCAAATTATCCACCCGTCCTCGAGAAAATGAAGAATTTTTTTTAAGTAGGCGGTGATCCAAAATACGTTAAAAATTTACATCTAACAATGGTTCTTCACTGAAATCATTTCAAATATTCTTAGCATCGCCTGATTTTGAAAAATAAAATAATTATACAATTAATTTAAATACAATTAATTTATACAATTAATTATACATTAAAAAAATACACCTCATTAATTGACATAGCCGCTGAGGCCGAATCAAACGTCGCGTATTTTTGGGTTGCTTCCCATT
>JAQGCA010003962.1:0-10990 GCA_034698945.1 Protaphorura quadriocellata
TGTTTGGATATTATCATGTGAAGGTGTTACTAACATTTGCGAGTAAACGCGATACCTACCAAACAAACATCACAGGATTTTTACAATGATATGTATTATTTTGCATTGCATCTTCAATCTAAGATTTATCAAGAATTTTATTTCCACCTTGTGGCACCAGGCAAGAAAGTCGCACTTGCAGGTGAATCGCCGAAACTGATTTATTAAACTTTCTCGCGTAAGGTTGTCGCAGGTGCAAATCAAAGTCTGATCATCATGAGGCAGGTGAATACGACGGACTGCGTAAAAACAGTGCGTAGTTGCCATTCGTCGGCCTTTGGCCGACTCGTAGCTTAAAATTAGTATTATTTCATAGGGAATCCAATGACCCTCTTTGCGCCATCCAACGATGCTTTTGACCTTTTGCCGGAAAGACTTCAGAACATTTTGGAAAGTACGGACAATTCAACAACTTCTCGTAAGTCCTGACTTCCCACATCCACCCAATTTTCAAAATTATATTATTCGCTAAAACTCGAATTCGAAATTCAAAAATCCGTTCATAGGTTCATTGTCAGTAAAGAATGCTCAGGCCTTGATTCTTCAACACGTCGTGCTGGGAACATATTTTAGCCCTGCATTCAAGGATGGGCAAGAATTGACGACTGCTGCTGAGAGAGAGCTCACAATTGGAGTCCGAAACGGTGAGCGATTAGTTATATTTTTTATTTTGCCGTCCTGACTCGCACCTAATTTATTATTAATTCCTGAACGATGAAATTACAGATCGCTTGAGAGACGTGGGTCTTGCTCGTGTTCTTCGTTCTGACATTCCGGCTACAAATGGTGTCGTTCATGCGATTGACCGTTTCTTGGTCTATGATGATATTTGTTAAAATAAACCACAATATGAATATGTATTATTCGTGATCGCTTTCTTATTATTACAAAAATTGCATCGCTTACAGTACGAATATACTAACGGCATATATGTATATTGCGCGACAAAAACAAATGTTGCACTAGAATGTTTAGGAAGCAATACTTGTCCGAAAAAGAGGTTTCTTATTGCAGAATTTGGACTACATCATTAAATTGTATTATTTAATTTTTCATTTTTCGCATCGCGATTCAAAGAGATAGCACCTATAAAAGGAATAATATACGATCTGGCTAAATGAATAGGTTGAGTCAGCACAAATGACATGTTCTTGTGCAACTTGACATTTTTTGAAAGTGATGTGGAACCATTTAGATTTCGAAAAGGCAAATGTAGCACTGAGCAAGAATTGTAGCACGAATACGCACGAAAAATAATCGATATGCCTTAATGTAGAAGGATAGACCGGCCCAATCAATACTAGCTTATGAACTAACGTGTACCTCCGACTACGACGGGGAAATACTTTCCATAAATGCTAACTTTCTATTTCTAAAATAATATACGTACATTCAAGTTCTTGCACTATCGCAGGTTACCTATTAATGTAAACCTTAAACAACACATTTTTCTTAAACTCACACTACTTGATGTCATTTGTTGAAGTTGATTGAGTAACCTCCACTGTTCGGGTCTTGTTGCATTTTGAAATTTTCTGTGGAAAGGCCGAATGGTCGAAGAATCATATTACCGAGGTCTTTCAATTTGTCTGTAATATAAACAGATACATTTTATATTACATTCAGCAAATTAAAGATGACAAAGAGCCGAATCTCTCGGAATAAGTCAGCCCCGGCCCGATTCTCTTTTCGCCCAGCCGTAAACCAAACTTAATATTTTCGACATGAGACGTTAAATGGTGCACTAGCTGCACCTGCATATAAATGGGACATGCTTTTTCAGACGAAGTGCTCGGCCGTCAGGCAGTATGTGAGACAGACATGCTCTATTTGGTTATTTATTTTTAAATTGAACTCAAAATGGCATCTTCTTCGTCCCGGCCCTTGTCTCGACATAATTTAATTTAGGACGGACCGAATATTCAGTTACTATTCGGCGACCAAATATTTGGCCAAACGAATACTTCGCTCTAAATCTATCAGGGGCTTCAACTTCGACTTCGGTTTGTTGATAGAAACTCCGGTTGAGGAATATGGTCAACCGTATATTCGATGTTTGGTGCCGAATAGTTTATATAATTCGGCCGAATATTGCCCGAATATTCGGCAACCATTCGGCCGAATATCAACTATTCGCCACTTGACCGAATACCGAATATTCGGTCACTATTCGGCCACGAAAATCCGTGAAACAAATTTCTATGGACAGACCTGGCCGAAATTAAAGCTCTTGACGGATTTAGAGATAAGTATTCGTTTAGCCGAAACCGAATATTCGGTCTATTCCTGATTTAATTATTTCGGCCCTGGCTCTGACATTTAGAGCCAGCCCCGTCCTTAGACTACAGCGAATAACCCAACTCGAGATTTACAATTATCTACACAAACCGAAAATCAACAGTTTGGACAATTACATACGACACGACCGTTACTCTTTCGCACTTTGGAAACGGTAACCATATAGCCAAATTAAGAACATCAGGAAACTGCAAGTCCGTTATTCGAAACTTTACAAATCAGAAGACTAAGTCAAATTAACTTACCCATCATTTCGGCCTTCAGTTTTTCATTCTTCTCATGGATTTCACCAGGTAGTCTCTGGAACCATTGAATATATATTTTAATCGCAAAACATTTCATATGGTGGCGCAACAAAACTATTAACAAGACATAACAATGTTCTTTAACGTAATAACGGTAAGGTTACTAACGTTTCCTTGCATGTAGTTGCAGACAGGGACTGCAGAGGTATAACAAAATTACGAACTCAGAAAACATTAAATATCGCTCACCTGAATAGCGTTCCATGCATCCCGATCAGAAGGATTCAATTCGTAAATTTTTTGAAAGTCGGCCAGCGCATCTTCCAGTTTCTCCGATTCTTCGTACAATTTTGCTCGTCGCAGAAGGACTCTAATATATTCCGGATTATTCTCTAAAGATTTTGTACAGTCCTCAATGGCTAACTCTTTTCTTCCCTGAAATTCAATTTCAGAATAATCAGCATATCTCCAACATCGTAATCGATAATCCAGTGCAAAGTGCGCTCATTTGTATGGAAATTGGAGATGAGAACAGAAATAGAAATTTAAATCCTTCTTAGTCTTACCAGTTTAATTTTAGCCGCTGATCGGTTCGCGTACAGGATACTTCGGAAATCTTTATCTCTCAACGGACAAATGAGTAGCCCTTTTGTATATGTCAGAATCGACTCTCGAAAGTTCATTTCACCGAATTCGTAATTTCCTTCCTTCTTGTACGCCTTCGCCTTCTCCAACCTAGCCTACGATACAAATCAAAATATAGCGAGCAATAAGGGTTAAATTTTATCAAGCGGTCTTAATTCGGTCTAATTTAATCACTTATTATCTAGAATCTAGTCTTCTAGTCACCCACGCAATCTAGCAGGGCATCACGAAAATAAGAAACATTTCTTTGGCTTAATCAAGCTGTGGCCAATATTGAAATGTTACAGTTACAATTACAAATGAAAAGTTACAGCTAAAACGTAGCCTGGGCCCGAATTTGAAAAAAAAAACAAGTTTGAACCCTTTGCTTCGGGCTGTGTTCTTGGGGGTAAACTAAAGAAGTTTGCAGTTATGAAGATATGATATCCTAAAGTTAGAAACAGCCCTGAACAATGGGTTCTAATATTTTAAAATTCGGGCTCACGCCTCATTTGATCCTCCTACCAAAACTAATTTGCCAAATTCAAGTTTAAGTTCAAGTTCAATGGTTTATTCAAGTGACAACGAAATAAAACCACGTTGAACCCAATTAGAAGATTCCGCATTCACTCTAAGGGAACCACAACTCGTTCGGAAAAAAGTGTGCTGAGTGGGTGGGGGTGGTCAGGTAACGTAGTTATACTAATTCATAAATCCCGTGGGGACGGCTGAATTAAATATGAAATTAACTTATTATTACTTGTCACTGTTGACTTCAACAAAGAACAGATCACAATTTCGACGAATCGCGTGAGTAGCGTTAGCTTATCGGGTATTGGATGAATAACAAGAAATTGGAAGGAACTGATATTTTCTTAATTCTCTGCTTCCTTGGTCTTCCAACATTAATTTAGCTTGTTAATTTTCAGATTAAATTTGAGTGCTACAAGTTGAAAATGTCTCACTTCTCATAATTGCAAATAGTAATTTCGGTAAGAAATACATTCAAATACTGTACTTATTTTCTTCATTTAATTTTATAACATTATAGTAATACCGTCTACTTTTTGCAAATTCTTTTAAATTCTTATACATGAATGTTTTGAAAACAAACTCACCACTAATTCATCTTCACTGAGAGTTGCTTCTTCCTCTTTTAAAACTTCTTCGTCCACCAAATCGTCAAGGAGAAGAGGTTCCGCGTCATGAAATTCCTCAGACTCACTGTCACCTCCTTCTAGTGGTACTGGATTTATAGAGTTTGACCCCGCGTCGCTTAAGGGGCAGGTGAATTCGTGGATATCCCCATCTTCAAGAGTAGGAATGCTTTGAGAAGGTGAATCGCATTTTGGTGATGAATCTGGTGAATGTTCGTGATTACGAGATGCACATGTACACCTTTTCTGTTCCTGAGATTCTTCGTTTAATCGAAGTTTGTGAAGATCAGGTTCCACTTGACTAGTTGAAGCAGTGTCAGCAGATTCAGTCAGGTCAACCTTTTCGTTTACATCCTGTCCTTCGTGCTGCAAAGACATTGCAGGGAATCTAAAAGAAATAGAACTTTATTTTTCTTTCGAAGAGGTGAATCAATGTACATGCACGTGACTGTATACAAGTTGTCAAATATTAACTTGCTGTTTCAAATAAGAGAATGTTGAGCTTCTTCAATTCTGAGACTCGTAGCTCAATCAATGAATACATAGGGGTAATGTAAATTCTCTGATACAGCCCCGGGGACTTATTTGCAAAATCGCGAGCTTGTGCCGGGAAGTATTACAGACCGGGTAGCAATAGACAAGGTTGTATTTGATGAAATCAAATCTTGTTCCGGAATCAATAGTGTACCGGTTATAGAATAGCGGAATGAAGCGCGGCAGCGTTATATTTGAAATCGGGTTGTGTTTGCTAAAATCCAAAATTTAACCGGGCTTGACTAGAGAATTTACGGTGACGGTAACGAAACACCTAGCCTCCATAAATTCCATTCCATCCAATGTACACAATCTACATTTCATCTACTCGAATTCTATTGACAAAATACTTAACGGACTCAATTTTATTTCGTAATTGTCTGCATTAGCATTGAGTTCTCCTTACCGGATATCTGTTTCAAACATGCGCACAGGGACACTTAAAATATATTGTACTTTAATCAGCACCATAAAGCCCTCTCAGACTGACATGTTTTAGTTTTATGTAGATAATAGTATGAAAAAGTATTTGCAAAAAAGAGTACTCTACGAGCGAAATTTATAATAAAGAGCAAACACACACTGGTTCATCTTTTTCAAATACTGTCATTGTCAAAAGCTTATCGAACACACAGTCTCATTTAAATGTTCTAGTAATATGTGAGATGACTACATGGTCGTCGACGTTTAGTACATTTGAAGACTTCTTCTCGTGATAAAAATGCTATTGAAACGTTATATTAGGTCTTCAAACGTCTGGATTCTACCTAATCTAAGCTCCAGCTACCAGTTAGCACCATCCGGTTCACGGTTAGCTGTGCGCAAGCAATTGACCCTGATAGATGTTAAAGACCTAATATTATGTTTGATTTACATTTTTATCACGACAGCCTGGACAAAAATTAACACATTCTTAAAAATATTAGTAACATTAGTTTTATATGCAACTTGGATGTTGTGCCATTTCTGAATTTTAGGTCTCCATTCCAGTGCATATTTTCAGTGATCTTTTTCCTTGCTAATTTTTAGTGTACCTAATTAGTAATATTATATGTATTTAATATTAACATTACTTGACGTAAAAACTGATGATTTGAGCTTACCAAATTGCTTCGTCTTATAAAATTTCCAGACTCTGTGTTCAAATATAAATATGTTTTCTTATTATATTAATATTTCCAGGAATCCAGGAAGTTGTTCCAGAAATTTCTCGAATGAAATTCTGAACGTAACGTCCAGTCCAAGTCAGAATTAGTGTGCGTAGAATAGAATCAGTGCAGTGGTTCAGAGTAGTTGATAATAAATGTGGTTTCGTCGTATGATTGCGGTCAATTAAAAATTGTGTTCTAAAAAATGATAACTAATCAATTTTCTGGAATGACGAATAAATATTTGAAATTTTGAATTTCTCCCACGTGCAGTTGGTGGTGGCGCTCTCTCTTGTCCACTTTTGGAAATCGACAGTCGATTAGAGAGACGCACGGCCACGGCACATCCTATTCAGTGTGAAAATCCACAAGCTAACTTTCAGACACACACGTAAGTTCTCTCCTCTTTTTTTTCAAATTTTATTAAGGTTTTTCGAAATTTTGATTTTTAAATACTTGAAAATACTGGAAACGGTCGACTTATTCATTGGTGATCGATTTGAGTTGCATTATGAACGAATTTTTATAAATTTTGTCGTTTATTCATGGGAGTTTTTATTTAGACCATGCCGTCCATGCTCAGCGTGGTTAATGCCGGTTGTCTATACCAGTTGGGTTGATAAAATACAATGCGGAATTTTCAGTATATTCTCCCAATCATACCTAGAATGATTAATTACAGTACAGTTGTCATGTTTCGGATTTTCACGAGAACTTCCCGGTCTATCCATGATCTATTTAGCACATACCTAAGGACAGCCTGCTTTTTCAAAGTAGGCAAAAGAACTTGAAATGTAATTCAACTGTTTCAAAAAATAACCTTCCAATTTCGGAACCGATCCTGTGATTCTTTCTAGTTATGAGTTAGTGTCTGTGGCTGACTGACAAGAGTGAATTATTGAATGAAAGTCGATTGCTTTCAAACATAGGTAGTTAGATCAATAATACTGACTAGAATTCCCTTTCTTGAACATGTCATGTCTCTACTGACACTTTCGATATTGAGCCGATTACTTCAGAGTTCATTCTTAAATTGAATCAGCAGTAGTTCAACCCTTAGAAGAAAGTCTCCATGTCCGTGTCAATTTTGAAGTTATAAATAACATTTTATTTTTAAATAGAATGGCGGATGCTCCTCCAGCCGGTGGTCGTGGTGGATTTCGAGGCGGATTTGGTGGTCGCGGAGGCCGTGGACGTGGTCGTGGTCGTGGACGCGGGAGAGGTGGAAACAAGGAGTCCGATAAGGAATGGATCCCAGTAACTAAGTTGGGACGTCTTGTACGAGACGGAAAAATTCGTACTCTTGAAGAGATCTACTTGTTCTCTTTGCCAATCAAAGAGTATGAAATCATTGATCATTTCTTGGGACCTTCTTTGAAAGATGAAGTTTTGAAGATCATGCCGGTTCAAAAACAGACCAGAGCTGGTCAACGTACTCGTTTCAAGGCTTTTGTTGGTGAGTCGATTTTTGATTACGAATTTGGAGGGCTTGGTTTGTAATTGCATGTGCCGAGTTGGATTAACAGAACGCATTTTTAACTTTCCAGCCATTGGGGATTTCAACGGGCACATTGGTTTGGGTGTGAAATGCTCCAAGGAAGTAGCCACTGCTATTCGTGGTGCAATCATTTTGGCCAAGTTGTCAGTCATCCCTGTTCGTCGAGGGTATTGGGGAAATAAAATCGGAAAACCTCATACTATCCCTTGCAAGGTGACAGGAAAATGTGGGTCAGTCTTAGTGCGTCTCATCCCAGCCCCGAGAGGAACTGGTATTGTATCTGCTCCAGTTCCAAAGAAGCTTCTGAAGATGGCGGGTATTGAAGATTGTTACACTTGTGCTACCGGGAGCACTGGAACATTGGGCAACTTCGGTAAGACTTTGACAGATTATTTATTGTTGATTAATAACTTTTACTCGATGAGAAAAAGAAATTCTAATCAATATTGCTTACACTTTCTATTGTTTACAGCTAAAGCAACATACCAAGCCATAGCTAAGTCTTATGCTTATTTGACCCCTGACCTTTGGAAAGACACCCAATTGACAAAGTCGCCGATCCAGGAGTTTACTGACTACTTGGCAAAGAACCATCGTCCAGTAGTTGGAGCAAGGAACCCAGCTCCATAATTTGTTTTTATATCGACGTCATAATCCTTTACAGTGTTTACCCATTTTATTATGTTTAACCAGACTGGCATAATCAGGTGTACGACTGTTTTTTGGATTTTGATTCTCAGAATAAATATTAAAACATATTTCTTTGTTATCGCTCCTTTAATTTGTAATTTATAACATTGACATCGGTCAGTACGTAGTACAGTACTAGCTGCAAGTTGTATATTAGGGATTATAGGGATCACCCTTTCCCATTTCTTTCTCGCTATATCTTCCCCTTTTGTGCAGACGCCGTTGGTCGATGCTTTAAAAGGATTTATTATTCCTCAAGACCAGAATTAGTATTGTACCTTTAGAAAATTGTACTGGTATTTGACCATGAAATACGACGAATATGCCATGTCAATTATTGAGAAAATGTATAATATCGATACCCAGATCAATTTTAGTAACAAATTTCGTTTGACTATGGAATCTTCTTTTCTAGTCGTGAAATTTTGTTCCAATTCCAAATCAGCAGGTCTCCAGTTTCTGGCCTGTCAAGTTTAAAAGGTTCCTGTCAGTCTTAGAGTCGAATATCGAATCCGTTGGTGCGGAGGGGAAAGACGAGTTGGTGGCTCCAGTGAAGTTCTCTTATCAGATTTGATAGACTAGGTGTTGATTGGGGGAAAGGAGATAAAGGATGAAGAATGTGGTCGAACCAAGGCAAGAAAAGTAAGCAGAGCAAAGAAATCAAGTTAGATTTAGTCCTACTCTCATGTCTTGGTTGGACGGTTAAGTTAAGAGTTGAGGAAAAAAAGAAGTGAAGTCCTTTGAGAATTTAATAGGAAAAAGAGGAAATAATGGGAAGGACTCGTAGTCGTACTGAGTGAACGACTAACCCGTCTTTTGACTGGGCGCGCTTCCATTACTGTGCTCTGGTGCGGTGGTGCGCTGCGCGGTGTCTTGTTGATTTCTTCATTTATTTCATTTCTTGACTTGACTTTTTTGATTACACTTGTATTATATTGGTCGGTTGGTTTCTGGCTTGAAGTGCAATGCAGTGGATATGGCAGCCGAAAACCTAGTCAAGTCAAGTCAGACTGATCTTCATCTCATCGCTCCCACTCAGATGAATTGGAGAAAAAAGAAAGCCCTCCTTTTAGCCCTGACTTTTCGTATTTCCTTTCCGTCGTTCCGTTAATGCGCTGTGGTGGGGATTCTGCTTGAACTCTTATGAGTGAGTGAGCTGAATGAGACACACTCCTAACCTAACTGAGTGAGTTAATTAAAAGTTGAGGGTTCTTTCTACATAGTAGACTTTATTTTGACTGACTGCCTGTATTTGTTTTGAACTGTACATCAAAGTCGGACGGGGGTTTCTGACCTCTGTGTGAATCCTTAGTCTTTTGGGACAACATGAAATTCACTGAGTCAGTAATTTTAATTACAAATGTAAACATAGTCTATTAGATGTAAATATTAAATGAAGTGAAAGTGAAAGCAATCAACAGTTAACGTCCAACGTAGTAGCACTGCTCGATTTTTTATTGTAATGGTGGGAGATTTCGATCCCTTGAACAGACATGGTTTTGGGGGCTTTGCGCTACTGAAGGTTTTCCGAACGCCCGGTTCCCTTCGCTTCGCAAGTTATCTCATTTTGTACAAAAAATACTCTAAGAGACCTGGAAATCAATTCCGGTAATATGCAGAACTGAAAAGGCTATGCCTAATAGTTCCTTTCCTTTCCTCGCCATACCTTATATCCGAAGGATAATTAATTGATTGATTGACTTATATTTATGCATTTATATTATTACATTTTAGTTGCACTTGCATTCAGGTTAAAAATAGAATGCAGGTAGAATAGTATTGTAGAAAGAAAGTATACCGCGCCCGCTCACCGTGCGGACTCGTACTTTCTTTGGACTTTCTAACTTTCACTTATTGTTAGTTCGTAATCTCTTGGGGAGCATTATTACTTTCAGATTGTTAATTCACCCAAATTCTCGGAGTAGTCAGTAGTCAATCACCTTGATTGAGATCGGGTCTTATAGTCTTATTCTGCATTGTGATATTAGAAATGGAAACTCGACCCGCATTCTCGGTTTTCCTCACAAATTCAAACATTATTTCCACGAACCACATTAACTACTTGGAACATATGAGTCCTGCTGACTTTTGCCCGATATTAATATATCAAAATAAATTCAACTCAAAACAACTTATAAACACAACAAAGACAAGGCACCCGAAATCAAAGCCAGAGTCTAATCTAAGCCCGCATAAATGAACTGAAACTCACTAAAATCTACATTTCATGTGGTTTAGATCTACGTGGACGTGAACTCTCCAGGACCATGTGGCTCCAGGACTACCATGGTTCCTGATAAAACCCTGAGATTCTGCATAGATACTGTACTTAAAGACCACCCCACATTCAGAGATCGCATTATTAATTTATATTCAAACCCACATGTAGAGCAGGCAAAGTTAATAAGAAATAATGGAAGCCAGGGAATTTTTATCAGTCCAGTTCCAGTGGTCTCTCTGTATGCATAGAATACGGATACACCGCACGTTCATGCTCCTGGAGACTTTCTCTTACAAGGAACCTTCTTGGAATGTGAAATTAAAATCGGTCAAAACTCTTTAGCAATTTTAACATCTCTCATTGCAATTCTAAAATTGCTCTCACGAATATTAAGTTAACATCGGCCGATAGGATCATATACAGGGTGTACCAGAATGATGGCCCCAACTTCATTTTGCTGTAACTTTTGACCAACTGATTCGAATTAAATTAGGGTAGGCGCAAATTGAAGCTGAAGAATAAGCGCAATTAATAAA
>JAQGCA010003963.1:0-10987 GCA_034698945.1 Protaphorura quadriocellata
TGTTGGAGGGTAGTTTTCGTGGTAATTTTAAAATGTAGTGCTCTGGTGGTGGTTGGGTGAGTGAAGGTTAGTTTTGTATTTGGGTTGAGTTGTCGTAGTCGGGGGAGTTAGTGCTTCGACGCTCGGCCTTCTGTGGCTGACCCGTGACGGGAGACACACACCCTAGTTACTCGAAAATAAAATATCTGAGACGTCTACATTCTAGTTAATCCATTTCCCTGTCTAGTGTAATCAACATCAACATCATTCGATTTACTCATCGACTTAATAGAGCATTCCGTAGTGCGCTCCGGCTTTGAGAAAACATGTTTGTTTGTTTGTTTGTTTTTCCGTTAGAGTGTTAACCCCAGCATTCAGACATACGGAGTATGCATTTAATACGGACATCGACGCGAAATTCTATGGCCTCGAAATTTCGTTTACGTCTCCCAGAAGGTAGATATACAGTAAATCAGTGTTGTAAATGTTTAGGAAACATGCATTACAACTTTCCGTCTAAACTACTAATCTCTTCCTCCAGAAATCGAGAGACGACTACATCCTAGCAGATTCAATCCAACTCTCTCTCCACTGCAATCTACATTAATCGTCGGATTTGTCGACCTATTTTAAAAGCACTTTCTCTTATTTGATTCTCTGATCATTCAGTCTGACCACGACCAGTTTCAAACATCGTACAGTTATTCCTTATCAAGGCCACTTCTTTATTCTTCAAACGTTCTGATTTTTTTAAGTCTCCCGATTTCTAATCGCTTTAACTCCTGTGTTCATATATATGTTCATTCTCTGCACACTGCATTACTTTGATGTAAACATAACCGCCTTCAACTACATCAGATTTTATCTTCAAAGCCATTCATTTTCAAAAGTTGTGCTTTTGGTCAGCGGAGTCCTGGTTTTTTTTAGCTGCGACCCGTTCTTTATTCAGACGATTTCTGGATTCATCCTTACTCTCAGCACTCCTGCTCAACCTCACTTTTTCCGACTGACCACGGAATTTAATTTGATACAGGTTTTCGTCTCTTTCGAATCTAATTAATAGTCCGTTTACAATTAAATTAACACGAACACACACACAAATTGCAAATGACTCGACTATGGCAGACATTGTTGGTAAGACCGTTAAACAACAACCGTCACCATGGCAAAAATCACGCACGAACACACACACACCAAATGCAATAGACTTGGCTATGGTAGGCCATGTTGATAAGAACGTCGAACAACCACCGTCACCATAGCAAACATTACAAACGAACACACAAAATGCCATCAAGTGGAACATAAAGAGCTTCGCTCCGTTCACTTCGCTCGCCCAATAACACATTTATATGATATGAACTATCCCTAAGGAATTGCCTATCGAGGCATCATCAAGATACCAAACATTGAACTCAGATCTCAGCCCAGTCACAATGAGTTATACCAAAAGGGAAATAAGGGCACATCCTAGCCGAGCTCCTTGCTGAATACCACCTAGGGAATGACTATCATCCATAGTACAATTTTATAATTCAACCAAATTCCGGTAATTTAGACCATCGATGTCGTGGCTTATCAGAAATAATATTGACTGACATTATTAACGAAACGATTAGCAGTGAGCGCGTAAATGAATAGAGAGAGGGTGATGTTTTCATTCTTTTGCGTCGCATTTCCAGGTTGACAGAATTCGACTGCTCGTACTGGGGAACGGATCCCTTTTCCGATAGGGGATAAGAGATCCGATAATCATTTTAACCATAAATGCATGTGCTTCAAAAATAAATTTCTTTACTAAAGTGTAACTGCACTCCGCAAAAAAAGATACGGCTATTCCAGGCTGACCAACCGTCCTGCTTTCAGAAGGCCCGTCCTGCCCTGAGAAATGTACTGCCGAATGTCCTGCTTTGGGAAAATTGTCATGTTTTGTACTACAATTTCACTCGGAGACACGGAAAACCGCCTCAAATTGCCTTTCGGCATTATACATTTCAAAAAATTTCCGGCCCTCCGGGCCGATATTCAATTAAGGTGGGTTTCTGTAAATTATATACTCGAACAAGTGGGTTCAGATTGAGAATTGGACAAACAAGATCCCAACCCAATTTCTGGTTGGTAAAATCGACAAAAATATGAAATCGTTGTAGGTAAAAGCGACAAGAAAACGAGTTCGTTGTAGGTAAAATCGACAAGAAAATGAATTCGTTGTAGGTAAAATGGTGATTTCATAAGTGTCCTGCCCTGCCTTCCGAAAAAAAAACGGTCGGCCTGGGCTATTCGAATGGGTTTCGTTCCAGGGGGTGAAAAATCCTTTCACATACTCTATCCAGTAAAGGAATTTAAGAAATGTATGTTAAGTCTGATAAAATACCCCATCACATTCTAGACGCGTTTCTTTTTTAGTCTGCCCGTTTCTGATACACCTTCCCTACTTCACAATCTGTTCTATCCACTTAACCGTAGTCTTAATCCATATTTATGAAGTGGTTTCTACAGTACTATGTTATAATTGCTGGCTAACATCAAATGTACGGTTTATTCAAAATAATTAAAAGTAATTCTTTGTATTTATTCAATGAGTGTTTAAAATTCGTAAAAATACTCATTAATTTATTGTAACTGGTGGTAACCTAGAGTATCGTGATTAAAATCAAATATGGGAGTACCAGACTACAGGAATAATTCTGTTCTTATCCAGTATAGTCAAGCAAGTTTCCCGAGTATTTTCTGGTTTGTTATTTGGGTACCACATTTTTTATACAAGTCGGCACGTGGTGGGTATGTTCTGTTATCTATACATAATATTTAGTTCATTTCTGTGTCAAGGTTTCTCTGGATCGTACCAGACGATTGGAATTGCTCCAAAATTCGGACTTGCTATTTTTGAGTGAAGAACTCATACCCACCTTTCGTATACTTGGTTCAGCAAATGCCGTAAGAGGTCAAATTAACTATTAAATTATAAGACTTGTTATGAAACATACACACATTTTTCTGCGGAGCGTTATGTTCCACCCTGAACATCTCAACACTTAAGTCACAACCCGGAAGTTGACTTAATGAACATTTCATAATACAAATTCGAAATCCAGGAAGTTACAAGAAGCGGAGGTTCATCGACCTGGTTGGGTTACCAAGAACCGAATTGAGTTTATCGAAGTTGAATACTGACAGGAGTTGTACCATTCTATTCTTGAAGTTCAATCAAACTCAACATGACATCCGGACTCTTCAAACTTATTTTACTCGCGTCGGTTTTAACAGTGACCCAGTTGACTGTAGTTTGTGGTAAGTGAATTATATTTATGACAGTTTATTCATACGAAGGCATTGGCATGGAATGTCCATGTATTCCTCAAGATCTCATGATATCTGACAAACCCGCATGTTGGAAGGCATGGAGGGACACTAAATTATAATGAAACTTGGATCTAAAAGCGGTATTAATAATATGTATTCCTAATCCTAGGTCTTAAATGCCATCAATGTTATGGAGATCGACATGGCTGTGGCACACTGACGAATAGCAAGAACACCGTGGAGGAATGTGAAGCAAAACCCTACAAAACGAATGAGCATACGGGAGAACCAGAAGTCGATCACAATTATGCTGGACCGCCAGTTGCTTGTCATATAAACTATTTCTCCGCTAAGCCAAATGAGACATTGAGCAGCTCCAATGATATAAGGATCACGAGAATGTGTGAATTTCCCGCAACGGGAAAAGATGGAAAGACTCCTCCAGATAAAATGTCACCAGGCTGTCATGACACATCAAAAATGTCATCACTTCCTCACGAGAGTAAACAATCTTCCGGAATGTGCTTCTGTGCATCTGACTTCTGCAATTCTGCCGAGTTCAAATGAAACACTCATTCGATCATTGCACTCACGTGTACCATAGAGTAAAGATTCTCCCTCACTTAGAGCGGACATAGTTGTTATCCATTGTTTGAGGGCGGAGTTTAGCTTTTGGTAGAAGTTTTGGTAGAAATGGCGGGCTATTTGAAATTCTACATCTCTCACATGTTGAGCATCGAATTGTGAAATTGACTATTTGTAAACAAAGTTAGTGTATTATTCCGGAAAATTAATTGAAGTTAATTTCTCTGCCGCTCTCATCCTCAATATCAAATTTATTCTGGTCTCTAGGTCAACCTTATAATTGTGGCTCCGCCCATAACCACGCCCATTTGCTTTGAATGACCGCTCTAAGTGAAGAAAAATTATTACTCTATGATATTCAATTAATGTACACTTCAATTGTTTGTTGAAATAATTCGAATAAACAAATGTAGGGTTGACCAAGCCTCTAGATGTATCGTGCGTATGTTTATGTATTTTCGTCGTAACACGGCATCCTATTAATTAGTCCTTACGCCGTACGGCGAGGAATATTTAATCATTCATTCGTTCATTCCTTCATTTATTCAAAAAAGAAAACAAAGAAACAAAACTATTGCAACTGAATGGTGAGAGAGAGAGAAATGCAAATCCCATGCATATCCACGAGTAGGAAAATAGCATCAGGTTGAACTAATATAAATATTTACACAAATACTAAGAACCTATAAGGGTTGCATTCTTGAATACATTCTTGGGCACCTTTTCTCGAATTTGTGAATACATGATTCCTCTTTGGAGTTAGATTTGTTTAGAGTTGGCATTTTTGTTAATCGTTAGGGCCAGACAGACTTCGACATTTTTTTCAGAAAGAAAACCCATGAGGGGATACGATCAGGTTGTCATTGGATTTGGGGTACAGGAAGTTATACGTGCGTAGAGATGGGCCAGATGAGTGGGCCTACTCAAAGCGGCTCCAATTCAAAATTTGTATGTGGTAGATTAGTTTAACACAACTAGGTGGAGCTGCACGTTTTGTAATGGAATTACGGGTTGGGCGATGAAATTTCCAAATTCTATTCACTTTCCTGGATCACGGTCAACTGCTGTTTGTAGCCTTTTGTTCATTTTCTCCAGGGCGGGTGGATAGTTTAGTCGCTGTAGGCGGGCTTAATTGGTAGTGTAGATTAAGCAATCCTGGAGGCACAAATAATTCCATACGGCAACAAGTCGTTCATGAGATTTGGCTGCATTGTTGATATCCAGTATAGGGTAAGCCGGGCTAATTTATCCCACTTTTGTGCCAGGGCGATTCTCGGTGTCATACACACATTCGCACATGTTATGTGAAAATATGGATTTGGTTTTGACAAGTATGCGGTTCGCCCGAAAAATTAATTTTGTGGAAATTTTTGACCTCTCGTAATGTAGAAATAGCAATAATGTTATGTAACCATGGAAACAAAGCCAAAAAATGAAGTTCTGTGTTAATTATTCCCACCCCTCGGGCTAATCATACCCACCCTGGGCTTGTTATTCACACACGTGTTGTGCCAATTTTTTTCACATTCTAAAGTACATCGCCGGAAGAATTAGTACGATTCCCAAGGCTTTTTTTTTTAATTTCGAGGCAGATTTATGTAAATTTCATCCATATCACGTGACAGCTAGGGATTAATTAGCACAAATGTAGTGGGAATAATTAGCCCGACTACCTGTTTTTCAGAATTTGTCTGATTTTTTCAAAATTTTGAAAAAAGTTAATATCAGATCACAAAAACCAAATCCGTTCCAGAATCCACAAATATGTCTGAAAATAAAAAATATATATTGCTATGGTTACCTGTTTTGGAATTTTCTGTATTCCTTACTTACCCCGGGTCTAAAGTCTAAGTCAGAGCAAACAGCGCTAGTTAACGGCATTAAGGAGAGCTAGGGTGAATTACCAGCAGTCTCAGTTCTCTCTCATAGAGAACTGCCACATCATCATCAATTCCCCGTGCTTCCTCCAACCACTCCCGAGAGCATGCCGTACTAAGTGGCCCACAAAGATATAATAAACCGTCGTAAGACGCAGTATCTATGTGTTGCTGCGCAACACATAGATGGACGCAGCACACTCCGTAGCTAGATAGCTAAATGGTGACCTGGGTCGTGGTCTCCCTCTGACACACACTTTTTATTGCATTTATGCACGTTTCAGACAATTCTGAGCAACTCTTAAAATTGTACCTCTGGTGACCTCAGAGCTCACCCGACGAGGTCATATTGACATTCGCTGATTCTTGTGATCTTGTGTGCCTACCATGTAAATTTCGTTGAAATCCGTCAACATTTACTGCATGTGACCTCCGGTGACCTCAGAGGTCACCTGGCGAGATCATGTTAAGAGTCTATGCTTCTGTACTGTACATACCCTGTAAATTTCGTTGAAATCCGTCAAGGTTTACTGCACGTGACCTCAGAGGTCACCTGGCGAGTTCATATTAACACTTGGCTAAGACCACCCCCGATTCTAGTGGACTATCTATGAGAGTTCTTTCGTGTATTTTAGAAATTCCACATAGTAGGGAGTATATTATTGGTTTGTACAACTATTTTCTCTCAGCGAATAAATTGCCGTCCTGTTTTAAATCCAGTATAATTATACCATTGTTAAAAAAGAAAGAATTATGTACTGACCAAATTGATAACTACAGACCAATCACAACTTTGCCCATTCTTACCAAAGTCTTTGAAAAGATAATTTTCAATCGTATGTGTGGTTTTCTGAACTCGAGAAACTTTTTCTCCAACTCCCAATTTGGGTTTCGACCTCAACATGGATCTGAGCACGCAGTTTTAGAGCAAGCCGGCATTAATACTGATTTGTTCTGTGAGTATCTTTCTGGTCGCAAATAACAAGTTCGTAATGTTAATGGCAAATTATCTGATATGTGTCCTGATATGTGGGGCATGCCGCAAGGAAGTGTTATGGGTCCAATTTTATTTTCTATTTTTATTAATATTCTTCCAAACATTCCAAAATGGTGCATTTCAATTTTGTACGCTGATGATACAACTCTTTTGATTTCTTGTTATCCATGTGACCTATTTAGGACCATTAGATTACTTGAGTCCGATATTGAGGACGTTCTTACTTGGTTGAATGAAAGCTCTCTTGAAATTAACTGTACTAAGACTGAAGTGATAGTCCTAGGATCTCCGATTATGGTCAAACGGATTGGTACTGTTAAGGTGAAAGTAGGGGGTATTGAGATTGAATCGCAATCATCTGTAAAAATTCTTGGATGTGTTATAGATAATACTCTTACTCTTAAAAATCATATTAAGTTTATGACTCGGAAATGTTATGCTCAATTTTCACCGTTGTTCACTCTTCGCCCGATAATTTCTACCAAGAATATGATCATACTTATTCGCGGCCTTGTATTTACCTACCTTAACTATATGGCTAGTGTATGGGTATGGATTTATGGTCTACATATTGTTCTGACCCATCTATCAGTAACAGCTATGATACATTTAAGCGTGAAATTGTGGATGTTTTGTTATGTAATGTTCCCCGCTTCTGAATAATGTTGTGGTTTAATTGTTTGATTGCATACTCAGGTGTATTTTTAGAGTATTCTTGTTAAAATTACCTTTAGTTACTTGCAACATAATGACCTTTCTTGTATTGGGAGTTGTATTTTTAATAAATTGAAATTTAATAAATTGAAATTACAGCAATTATCAGTTTTGAACAGTCATTAGACACTGAAGTGCGAATTCTTACTCAACGGGAAACTTGATTACCGGGATGTTGCTTGATTATTAAGTGCACAGATTACTATGTAACAGTAATTCCTAATTGACTTTTCTTATTCTAGAACTAATTCGTTTCAGCTACATATGTAAGATAAGGATTTTTAAAGGATTGACGCGCTCGGGCGCTCGTCACTTTTATGGACAAGAAACTTGCCGTTCATAATTTTAACCGCCTTAAATCTGCAAGCACTTTTATCGCTTCTAATTTTCATTTGATTTAGGAAATATTTCGAGTTATTTTGCCCAGCAAAATGCAACCACTATCATCATTCCCACAAAAACTATTTGTATTTTTTGTTGTCACTACTGCTATGGCTCAGCTGTGTAAGTAGAAATTAATAAAGTTAAACCAGAAAAATAATGGGTCGAAGAAGTTCATTTCAATTTATTTCTGTTGACCGAAATACAGGCAATGCTGGAAAATCCGATGACTCCATGCGCGAGATTTTCTCATGCTTGGATAGAGCTTGCAACAATTGCCAAGGTAATTTACTCGGGCGTTAATGCAATTCTGTCTGCACTGCAGTCAAAGAGAATTTCTCTTATAAATTGAGTTTCATAAAAATCGATCTCAAACTTAATTTATCCTCCCAAAAATACAAAATTAGATGACCAATTTTCACCGAGCTTCGAAATATCTATTAGCCCTAGCAGTACTTATATCCATACTAATGTACATCTCATTAATTTACATTCATTGACCTGCAGAGGCAGGACTATTGCAGATACAGAAGAAATATTTCGGCTAAAATTGTTCAACTCAGTATCGCATTGATTTTACGCTATCCTTGTGCAAAAATATTTGTGATAATTAAATGAATGAAACATAATTTTGTGTATATTCAAACCAGGTCATTGAATTCCTAATTTTGAAAGTCCGATCGTTTAAATTTTTAACCCCGTATTAGAATCTGTAGCGTGTAGTTTTTTATATTTCTGTTCTGTTCATATGGTTTCAGCATTAAGTTTTGAGCTTTCAGCATTCAGCATTAACTCATGTGGACAAGCAACCCGTGAAAACATGCGAGAAATTATGCACGGAAGAAGGTTTTGAAGTTAATACATGCGACGGGAAAACAAAAACTTGTGAGTGCAAGAAGAGGAAAAACAGCAAATTCAGATGAAAATTTTGAACAGCGTGAACGTGGTGCCGACTGTGCTTGGTATTTCGCAATATTTGTGTGCACAATAAATAGAGTTTGAAACCGAATTAAATTAGGTCCTTAAAATGTTTTCTCAATGGTAATCGACTAGTGTAGTATGTTTTGCACTCAATTTTGTGATAATATAAGAACTTTTTACATCTTGTGGAGCTTAAACCTTTAGTAGGACATTCCCGATGCGATAACCGGTTTCGATATACCAACCCGGTCCTGGACGAAAAATTTAATCCAATTATGGCATCTGAAAGCACTCGAAATTTCTCCGTGTCTCTGATTACATGAATACACGTTATACTTGTTATGTTACACATGTTATATTACACAATACGTTATGATACACATGAATCATAATCGAAAGTAAGAAATCAGACCTTGTTATTTTAGGTCAACATTCGATTTCTCTAGAGAATGACGGCAACTACAGTCTTTCGAGTGCATTTAAAGTCGACTTTCTTAAATTTCGAAAGTTAGGCAGTAAAACTGTTTTCGACGATTGTTCGCTTGTAGAACAATCGAATTCCCTTCTAAATCCAGCCTTGTTGTACTTTCTTACTGCGAAAATTTCGAACTATTGGACTGGCTTAGTCAAACCTTTTACTTCGAGTTCGTGTACTGCCGTAGAAGCATCCTAAGCACGAGACTAGCTGAAGAATCTACTATACCAACAATTATACGGAAGTAGTGGTTGCTGTCATCTCTAGTTGAAAGTTCCAATTTGCATAAAGGATTTAAACTTTCAACCAACATGAAATACACCGAGGGAATTGCGCTAACAGGTAAGCTTGCTTCATTACTACACATCCTGAGAAATATTCCGTCCACCGGACAAGGCGTCTGGTGTTGGCAACCAAAATTAAGTTATTCTGCAAGAAGTATCGACAATACGTAAAACGAAGTAATCATAGCCTGTTAGAATATCTCACAAATAAAAATAGAATTGAACTAGAACACAACATGACAATTTGGTTCCTCCAAATTTGAACGCTTTTTAGTTTCAATTTCCTTTTATATTTTCAATCAAATAACGTCGAAACATCGCTCATTTCCATTCAGAACCAAGAAGGCACGGGGCTATGTGCAACCGATTTTTCAGAATATACAAAGAGGAATTCTTAAAGATACCTCTCTTAAAATGGAAGTAGAAAACAGCTATTAGACGTTAAACTTCCACTAGTTTAGTATTACTTGAAGTTAATGGCTCATTTAGGCTCGGTGTAGTTTGCAGTAAGATTTTGTTGCATTAACAAATTTTGGCCCGACAAAACTGAAATACATCTTCTGAATTCATCCTCGCATGTCCATAGTACATATCTTGGCGTTTCTTTTTAACACTACCAGATGTTCCATAAAGGATGTATTAGAACGAGCCACCAGGCCACCCTGGTGTGAAGTTTATGAGCTTTTTGAAATTCCAATAAAAATTAGCACTCTTGAGTACTTTTCAAAGCCGAAATTATAACAATAAGCGAATGAAATTCGTCATTTACCGGAGTTGCGCGGCTCTTTATCCGGAACTCTGCTCTAGCATAATTGATCTCCTACGTAATATGCCGAAATCATAGATTTAGAAATTACTATAGACTAGATTATGCGTTAAGACCTTTAGTCATCTTCAAAATTGAAATGAGTTTTGTGGAACAGTTTGAGCTTGGGGAATTGAATCTTATAGCAACCGGCCGAATTAGGTCACATTTCAGAATGTTAGTACATAATTCTCATGCCGATATATAGAGATTTAAAATTTCAAAATTTTCATAGTTGCCAGGGGCGGTAGACCTTTCGTCCAAGCCGTTTTCCCCAATTCAGATTCCAAAAGTGGTAACCATAAAATATATTACGAGCGCATATCTAGTATTTTATTTTATAAATCTATGGTCGAAAGTGATGGTGCTAGTCGGTGGTAATTACCTAAGGATATTTATTCATGATTTAAATCAATCTGGCAAAAATAAGTTAATTTAAAAAACCGAGTACACAAATTACGGATGCAAGTTAAAGTTTTCCGAGCAGTCAGTATCAGGTCATATGAGTCATAATGAAAAGCATGGATTTGACTAATTCAGGTCAAATTATATTAACTACTTTTGATTTCTCCAGACAATGAAGTCAACCTGTGGAGATACCATCCTTATAAAGTGTATAGGGAACGACATGCGTATTAGAGTAGAGAGCATGCCGTTCCGAGTCTC
>JAQGCA010003964.1:0-10987 GCA_034698945.1 Protaphorura quadriocellata
CATGGCACAATTCATAGTGTAAGGACCCATTTTTGGGATACTGTGTTACGATGGAAATAAATAAATAAATAAATAAAGGGCTGCTTTAAAGAAATATCAGTGTAATTGTTATTTACATATAATAATACTTCATAAATCATTTGATCCAATAATCTCTACAACACGAACTTGATACACAGACGACAAGTAAAAATATTTAACCAGATTAAACCAGATTCTCAGTCATATCCATCTGAGAACCAGTTCTCATAAAAATTACTAAAATAACAGGTACAAACGCATTTTTTTAAACAGAGTGATTGAATATTGAGTCAAGTCTGTCCAAAACTTGTATTTGAAAACATTTAGTATTTAGTGAACAATGAATACTACAAAAGTTGAGCCCCGTTGGTCGTGTCATCATAAAGATTCTCGCGTTATCTTGTACAATTATTATTTTAAATATTTACAGTCCTCTTTTGGCATGTCGTTTTTGTTGTGCATTATTTTTATCCCTTCTATTCCTTGGAACTGGAGTCGTAACTTCTAGACGGCAATCACAAGTTTCCAAATCAAATGCACGCCCAGACGGACAAGCCTTGATTTCTTTACAAACACATTCACAAAGATTTGGATCCCACAATTTGTGGGGCACACCGAGACATGCTTCTTGTCGTCCACGATCCTTGCAAGTGCAAAGGCAGTCTTCGCTCACATACTCGTGGTTCGCACTGCAGTCCTGAAAAAAATGTATATCTTTATACATATATTGTGCGACCTTTGATTATACAGAATACTTTCTAGGAAATATTATTTCCGATTATTAAAAAATCGGAATTTTCAAATTAAAATCATTGTTGAATACCTTAGCTTTGACCCGACAATTACACCGACATTCCTCATGAGATGGAAGCGTGATCGTCTCTGTCCCTGTGTATTCTAATTTCTCCAATTGTGAATTATATTGAAACTTTTGAATCTGAAATGTCAAACAGGAGAAAATTTATAAAATATTCCTTACCAGAATAAATAAATTACAAAATAAAAAGATTCTATTCTTATGTGTAATACAGTAATAATTTTCCAGAGACCAAACGCTGGTTTGGTTTCGTAATTTTTACACTTTTCGATGGGACGTTGGGAATAAAATCAGGGAAAATAAAAGAAATCGTTATGTAGAGGTTTCACAGTACCATCATCAAGTCATCCTTCTCAAACAATTATGTTAATTAATTTGATGATTCTAAAGGTTAATAGTCAAACTACATTTATTCTCGGAAATTGTGACGACGCCTTCCCCTAACTCCATGTTAAATAAATAAAAACTAACGAGTTAGCAAATAAAATTGGGCAGGTGGAAGCTAAACTTGATTTCCGAAGAACTCACACATCCTTCCAGTTAAAAGATAACAGGCCGTGCTGACTATTAATTTAAAGTAAAACTCTATTGACTGCTCCTAAAATTAAATATTACGGGAATAAATAGTTGAGACAACTGGTTGCTTATCGTAAAGAGCCTAAACGTTATGATTTCCGTTAGGATTTGTTACAACACACTTGTTTGAATGCCATTGTCCTAAGTGAATAGTAGTTTAATTTTCAAGAAATTGTGACAAGTAAGTCGCAATGGTACACTCCAATTTTTTTACAATCTCGTAATAAAAAATTAATTCGAGTTAAAAAGAATACACGATAAGTGAATGTGAACGTAGCGAGGTCGAAGAACCCATTATAACTACTAATACTGTATTTTCGAAAGAAAACACATTAAAATAGTCTACTAATCTTAGTCCAGTCGCTCCTCATATGATAATATTGTACACAAATATTGATACTTGTTATGGGATTTCCTGTCTATAAACAAGATTATCATGTAAAGACGACGCAGTTTGCAAATCAAATTCGAGCAAAGTCCCTCGTAATTCGTAAATATTTACTTTTAATTATGTTCTTTACTCACTTGAACTTCTGTAGCCTTAGAACGTAGTGGCTCACAGGTCAACAATTCAGACCCACAGCATCCTCCGCATCTGTAGTAAATAATCATTTAATTTAATTAAAATGTTTACGAGTCCGGATTGATTAAGAACCGGCTCAACGCAAACTACCAGCGATTGAAACCAAAATTAACTTTATGAACAGCCTGAGAAATACGGGCATAGTAATGTCTCGTTGAAAAATTCTGGGTTTGGACCCACAGGGCACAAGGTCCAAAATTTTTATGTGATTATCATTTAACCATTTTTTTAGATCAATTGAATCGGGTGATCATAATGGAATTTGATATGAGCATCCAGGAAATCACTTTGAAAGCAACTAAAACTACTGAAATTATGAAGAAGAAGAAATCTAACCGTTCCAGCCGTACACATCGCGGAAATTGTATAATACTCGGGCTACTGGATTTCGGGACTTCAACCGTTTTTAACTCCGGCTCACATAGGGCTGGTCTCGTCACTTTTGAGCCCACGAGGTTACTCGCAATGCGCTCTGCATAAATCATACACAATAAAATTATTTGTTTACAAGGAAAAATTTCAATCTAACAGTAAGATAGAGAAGCAGACACCCAGATTTTTTACACTTAAACTACGCATTTAACGACTAGACAATCACAAAAGCCTTGACTGTATACAAATACAAAAAAATTTACAAATTACAAAGCTCCTACACTAGCAAGACAGAATTCTAATTGCAAAGCTCGAATTAAACAGACTCGACTAATTTCTGCGAAAGTACAATAATTTAATGAATTCAGTTTTAACGAAATTGAACCCCAAAATTGTAAGCCTCGGAAATGCACATTTTGCGGGACTCCACAATGGCAAAACGAATTGAAAAAGACGAACTTATTGAGGTCGTGGCTTTGAAATTACCAAAAAATAAATGACTAGTACGATGCCCCACTTATCAATTTCAATAGTGTCTCCATTATGACGTCATGGACCGTGGGTTGAACTAACTTTTATTACTCATGTATTATTATTTACACTAGATAAAGATAGCCCTTTACTTCAAAAATATGACGCATTACCAACTAAAATTTCAGACGAAACTATTTTATAAACTTCTAAAAGTCAGAATGATGCGAACATTGGAATCGGAAATTACTAATTTGCGGGGAAAATGACAAAAGTTAAATTCCGTAGGAAATGCATAAATTCGTACGGAATGAGTGAGCAAAATATATTCATAGTTTGATACGTGCAGGAAGGTCAACAATAGGAAACCTTACACTTATTTCACAATGCATGTAATAATATAATTTATTGCAAAATCTATCAAAAGTCAAGGTTGTGGTCGATCTGGTTGGCGAACTTAATAAGTCAAAGTAGAAATGATGACTCGAGTCTTGAGTGCCCAACATTATTTGCTGAATCCCTGGTGACTCGGAATGACATTTATTCAGATGTTCTTTTAGTTAGTTATTGTAAACCTATCCCAATTTTCCGCGTCGTGATATTTTACACGAAATCAGTTCAGAAACTACAAAAGATGAATTTTCATGTTGTTGAAATGTGGAAATAAATGCAATTTTCTGACTGTACATGGTATCCTGAATAATTTATAATTGTTATAAAATTTAAGTTTATAACATTATAATTACTAATTTATAATGTCATCTCTACTCCGAGGATGAAAAGATGCTGAAAAGACGCCTATGAAATTGTATCAACGTAATATTTCGGTTCATTCCAAATGTGCTTCGCTAGGGCGTCCATTTTGATGTCATCCTAAGCTCAAATTGTGTTTATGTCATACAACCGCCATCGCGTTGTGTTGCATACCTGGAAAGTTTCTAACGTGTGCTACCTAATAAAGATGCAATGAAACTAGAGTTGCAACTAAAGATAGATTATTTACAATTATAGATCATCAGGTACTGTGTCATATAAAATTAGATCTAGTATCTGAAAATATCTTAAGGTTATAAAATCTGGCTAAATTTCAGATTATTATACAACTTGAGACACATGGATTTCTGTAAACTTCAATTTTCTAAAATTTTCAGATATGATCGGGTCTCCACACATTCTGCATGAACACAAACTACATGACTACAATGGTGCATCGAAAGACAAACAAAGCGTGCGTGCATAATATATGTAGGGACATAGGGGACAAGTTAACACGTGAAGCATGTAGTCTGAATATTGCCATGATTAAAAATACCTTCATTTGCCATGGCTGTAGGTTTATTAATCTTGTTACGATAATCAAATGTTCCTGAAAATGGTTTGATTACTGGTGCTTTCCCAGATGGTTCTTCGGTCGGAGTTGGTCCTAAAATCACACAAGTCCTTAAACTAATACCAATTACCATCACCTCCATATCTTTATGATCATATCGCAATCATTCCTTCTGCATTTCATCCAAAGGAATGCATTATAGATCCCCATTTCTCCTCATTTCATTACAGACATGAGAAAAAATAAATTACCTCCGAGTCCTGTTTCAATTGGAGTTCCATCTGAGCTGACCAAGTATTTCTGTCCGTTCACATTTTTAAATTCCACGTTGGACACGTATTTTTCAAACACGTTAATCACACTCGTCTCGTGAGACAGTTTCCTCAGAAATTTCAATGGAATCTGTAAATGTCGAAAGATTCCTGATAAGATTTGCATTTAGAAAATTGGTCACCACGCAAAACCCAGGGTCTGTACCCATTTTCAAATTGACAAGATGGAAGCGAGTTTCATTGCCTGAGAACTGGATGATTCCAGTACATAACTTGAATCAAAGCATTACACGCAAATGTATATTCTGGAGCGCGCGAAAGATATCTGGTATATTTTGTGGTTTAAATAATGGTGTATTTAATAAGTTGTTTATTTACAATTGATTTGTTAGTTCGCTGCATGTGAATTTTGGCAAATCGAGACTCGAGGAGAACCATGAGTGCCATTGTTGACACGAAACCCTAATTCGCTTGTGTAATAACTAAACTAATTAATGGAACGTTTTTGGATTTACTGGGAAAATAAGTGCGTGCGACATGAGACAATCATGAAAAACCCTCAGACCCCTTGTGAATATCGTCGAAGACAAATGGAATTATTTAATGATTAAATTCTTGCGTCTCCATCCAGCCTCCTAGCAGACACGAACTTTGCCTCTTTGTCTTTTGGACATAAGGATGTAACATTCAATTATAAAGTGGGATTCCCCTTAATTCTCAAGGCATGACAATAATGCAATGCTTGCTCAGACTTGTAAATTAGATAAGGAGCATGGATTTCATAGACTCGAATTGATAGAACTTTAACTTTGAATTTAAACAAGCCTTGCACCACATCTAACAATAAGTGTATGTGCACAAGACTTGACTAATGAAGTCCAGACAATCATGTTAAACTTGAACTGAATGATTCCAGCATTATTATTCTGCATCGTATAATCGATTTTTGCTCAACAATAATTTGTTGCTTGACTGGTTTTTTGCCTCATCATGATAAATTGGTCTGATTAAATGCAAAAGCTACCCGAAAGAAATCTATTTTTTCTAGGTGCAAAGGTTCAATCCAGAAAAATCCAGAAAATATATTTACATAATCCTATATTGACAATTCTCAAATGTTTCGAACTCAGTAATGGTTAATATAAATCATTTTTGATAAATTGTATTCCATTATAATTCCAAAGCGTAGTGGCAATACTCTAATATGGCTGCTGTTCGATTAAAGGGATTGTTCGATGGAAAATAGCATCGCTGTATAGAAAATCGACCGTACATGGTCGATTGAATTCCTGAGCCTTTTCCAAATGAAATAATTACGTTAATTTTGTAATTTTATCTATTCAGCCATTAATTTTTCATTTCTGCTTTCGGGAGCTTCTGCACGACATAATTTATAACAATTTGACAATTCAACCGGCTTTCTCGGAAATGTCTTGTAAGAGAGATTGAGAATTTGAGCATCCTGAACCATAGTAGCCAGTCTTATGAGTTAAAATTTAATTAAGTTACCTTGGGTGGTTTGACTGGGTTGAAATTGACATGTAAAGGATCTCTTAGCCTTGGACCCTCCAATACTGTCGTATTTGGAAAAACAAGGGCAGTCATATCTGGAGTAGGATTCGGTTGGGTTTGTGCAAGTGTCCCAGACCTTATCGTCGGCGTCGGTTCACTTTTTTTCGTCTGTCCAACATAACGAGGCCTAGATAATTGTGCAGTCATCGATAGTCCTTCCGACCTTATCGTTGTTTCTCCAAAATCCTCAAATGAGTTACTTTGCCCATAGTGTGAACTACACTGTTCCGATAACAATAGAAATGTGATTCCCACAATGGTCACAAAACGGTTGGATGTCATGGTCAAAAGAAATGAAACTGAAATTCACTTGAATCTTAAAGACAAAAAAAAAAGTCGAGGTTGTAAACAATTCGTCCTTCAATTTAATCTTTGTAGTTTCTTTTAAGTGTTGGACACGGCAGGTTTTGTGATACAAGGAGTTTAGTGAGACAGAAAGGAAGTTAGTGACTACGAGTTGAGTGGAGTTTGACTAGAGCATTTATAAGAAAATATTTTAGTCGAACGGGTTGAGCATTAAAAGTCCTTGTTAGTTTATTAGTTTAGTTATGACGGTCATGGACAACGTACAGATTTTGTATGTTACATTTTAATGTGTATATATGGTGTTGCGGATATGAGGCAGGCAAAGAAGGAAAGTCGTCATTCATGATTCCAACATTTATTTAACATTACAAGAGTAACTAATGGAATTTAAACTAATTCCTTACGGCGGTTTATTTGCACTCCACGCACGTAAGAAATATCTCTTGTGGTGGGTAGTAGTGTAAATATGAGGGTTTTAAAAGACGTGCAGAAAATTAAGTGCCGGATAAGTACGGGAAAGAAATCAGTTTTGTCGTCAGACTCTCACAAGGAGATCACCATTCATGTACTAAATTATGATCAATAAAATTCTGGTCCACATTCTAATTTTTTTTAAAACATTCCAACTATGTCGACCGAACCTTCAACTTTAACTACCAAGACATTTTAAATAACGAAACTAAAGACTGCCTTAATTTTTTCATGCAAAGGGATTCCCTTGTCAAACCCTATAGTTGGCGTCTGATTCAATAAATAAATAAATTAAATTTGTGACTAAATTGAGGTAGTGACGAGGAATGAAAGGAAGGACAAAGGGCACAATGACAATAATTTTTAGGATAATTCTTGGGTTGTTGGTTGACGGAGGATTTTGGAAGAAATTTAACGTCATTTCCACGAATTGCATGGGAAGTATGAATTGAGCGGGCGTTTATGTCTATCAGTCCATGACGACACGATATTTATGTCGTCTGGGCGTAATTAATGTCTTGAACTTGAATTTGACTTAGTCTTGCAAGGAAATATGTCAGTAGAATGGAAAATTCGTCAATCAGTTAACTCCAGTGTCTTGGTCACGAATATGAAGATTATATCTGTAGATACATTTTTTTTGTTCATTTCCAGGAAACTCATCCTCTCACACGCGATTTCTACTAAAATCTGAACTTTCTTAGTGAGGGATCAAAAATTGATGGAACCCTTGTATTTATGGTGCGTGAAGTTCTGAATTAATTAGTTCTGTCGTTTATAACAATTAACCTTCAAAAGTTTGACGGAACAAAAAATATATTTTGTAAATCTAACAATAAGTAGCTTAGAATATTTTGAGTTTGGAATATCAGACTATCCGTACATTCTCGAAGTCAAAGCCCTTTTAAGGACTCTTCCTGTGTAAATGTATGAAAATTAGTATTGCAGGTAATGTGACTTGAAGGTATCTGGTTTAATCTGTTGATGTAAATTCACAATCGTATGATAATTCAGTCCGAGCGTCGCCATAGATTGTTTCTATGTAATGGAATGTTCAAGCTGTCGTGCTGTCGATGCAATGATGAGAGTTCGATTTATTTACAAGATTTCTATGCATCCTCAAAAGGTCAGCAGTTGGGCAATGTGCAGGTAAAATGAGTCGGGTTGTATTGAATGTCTCCTCAGTTGTTCGTCAGAGTTCAAGTTGTGTTTAATATGTGAGTAAAGATTACCAGTGTATGGAATAGGGGAAACATTAAAACGTTAAGGTCAGTTTTTCAGTGCTTTGTCTTAATTCTGAATTTTAACAATATTAATGCTTGGCGTACAGTACAGTAGTTGTGTGACGTATTTGCTGTAGTACTTTTATACCAGTTGAACATGTTCAGGCGGCAGACAAGGAACTTTAGACTAATTTGATCGCAATTCAAACCAAATGTACGTAGAAGGCATAAAATCTTTCAATACTTTCGTTGAAATATTTGCAGTTTTCAAAGTACTTCCGATCTCAAAAAGAGTGAATGAGTGTCAAGATGACATTCACGCCGCCGGTTGCGGCTCCTCGTAAATCTCTCTTAAAAAAATCAGCGCCTGTCAAGAAGGAAAATCTTAAGGTAAGCGAATCCACATTAAACTCAGATTACATAGGTTCTACATGGTCATCCACGAATTTATAGGATCCTATTCAGCATCGCCAATTGGCTGTGGTGTGAAAATGAGAGGCTATCGTTCAATATTAATTTTTAAGTCTGGCCAAGCGTCACATAACCAAAAGTTTAAAACTGAGAATTTGAACAGATAGAATTTTTATCAATACATTCTAATTTGGTAGGTGTAGTGGTACACATTTTGAACTGTTTTATGATCGCCATTGCTAGTGTTATTCTAATCAGCAAATTTCAAATGTCGATCATCAACAATTAATTAATTTAATTTAGAATTAATTTTTAGATGAGCGTTCGCTTGACACAATGTGTTAATCAAATCAACTAATGTCATCCATGAATAAACAAACCATGAATATTGAGTCCAACGAATTTCTACATGGATATGATTATTAAATTATTTCTATGTAGATAAGCAAACGGGAGGAAGTCCTTGGCTACAATCCGTTCTTGACATTACGATTACCGGGAAAAGAGCCTCAGGTAATTATACTGGCTAGCATTTTATTTATTTTCTCCATGGACAACTGTTGAGTACTCGTTTAATTGATAAATTTTCAGGCTTGCCAAGTTATTTTGGAGTGTGGACACAAATGTACTGGAGTTTGTAAGAAAAGCGCTGAGGAACACTCCGTGAAGGACTGCATAATTACAAGTACTTGTAGTCAGAGATGTCCAAGGGGGCACGAGTGCTATGTTTCACATAAGTGTGCCGAACAGTGTCAACCATGTGTGATTGAAATTAAAATTAATTATGAGTGTGGTCACTCAATCTCAGTTCGATGTTGTCAAGAATTGTCATTTAGAAAATGCCGATTCGTCTGTGGCAAGAAACTGGACTGTGGACATCTTTGCTCTAAGGCGTGTTCAGAGAAATGCGGACCTTGCACAGTAAGTTTATAAAATAAATTCTCTTATATGAAGCAGTCCTTACTGTTTCGCTATGGTGAGGGTACTATTGACATGGCAGGGCGTCTCAATCGAAGTGGTGTTTAGTAACAATATTTGTGGTTTTTTTCAGGAGATCGTCAGCGGGACTTTCCCAAATTGTAATCACAAATATTTTGTGAGTTGTTCAAACAGAGGTAAAACGGTTGGGCCGTGTCCTAATAAAGTCAAGGCATCCATCATTCCAGAATGTGGCCATCAAGTGTCTGTTCAGTGTCAGGATAGGACCAAGTACACTTTTGATCAGTTATCCGACATGTGTGATGAGCCCTGTGCAAATGGATACTATGACTATGGCGGTTGTGGACACCCTTGCGACGGGATATGCAGCTCGTGCAGTAACGGCGTCTTTCATGAGAGGTGCAACGATCCTTGTGGACGAAATTTGATTTGTGGTCATGTGTGAGTAAAATTAGACGAGCATTTAAAAATTAATCATTCGATTGTACTAACGAAATCAATTGTAAATAATAATATCATTCTACTCTTGACAGTTGTCTGTTCCCGTGCAGCAGAAACTGCCCACCGTGTACAAGGAAATGTTTGTCATCTTGTGATCATGGCGTCTGTTCAGCACTGTGCGGAATTCCTTGTTCGCCTTGTGAAGTAAGTTTTCTAACTTGCAATCTATTTATATTTTTGGACATTAAGTTTTTATAATAATTTTGATTCTGTTCCCAGGAACCTTGTACTTGGATATGTCCGCATCAAAAATGTACGAACACTTGTGACGAGATTTGTAATCGAGAGCTTTGCAATCTTCCTTGTCCTGAAATTTTGGATTGTGGACATCCGTGTGTTAGTTTTTGTGGAGAACCCTGTCCAAAATTGTGCCGTTATTGTGACTCGAGCAAATTATTAGAATGGATGCTGGATGGGCGTACCGCTATTGAAGATGACGACAGGTTTGTTATGTTATCTCTTAACAAGATCTCTTGTGTTACCTGTCCCGCCAAGCCGACTATATCTGGTGCCACGGCCAAGGCCGTTGTCGGTGATGTCCGACAACCACAAGGTCGGCTGGAACCACCATAATGCTTCATTGGCTTTTTATATTTTTCAGATTCATTAAATTGACTTGTAATCACACTTTCGAGGTGGATTCGTTGGACCATTGGATGGCGGCTGAAAATGAAGACAGAGAGATTACCATGAAAACTTGTCCACTCTGCCGTACAATCATTTGGACTTGCCATCGCTATAGTGCAATTTTGAACCAGCAGCGAGAGAGACTATCTGACATCAAATGCAGGGTTTTCGGATCCTTAGATGACATCAAAGACACCCAAATTAAAACCATAGGATCACTTTTGGATACTAACAATATCCAAGGCGGGATGTTCAAACAATTTAGATCATGGCTCGTCCGCCACCTTACTCTGGAGAATGACATTGACGAAAATGGAGAGCCCAATTTCCTTGCGGTGATTAATTTGAGAGTTATTTACATTTTTTGATTTACACTAACTAATTGGTTGTTGAATTTGCAGATGAATCTTCGAATGGTAAAGTGCTTAGAATATGTGACTGACCGATTGAACATTTCGGAGAGAATTTTCAATAGACTTTCCAGAGAATATGGAG
>JAQGCA010003965.1:0-10986 GCA_034698945.1 Protaphorura quadriocellata
GGTTTTGTAATGCGCATAGGCATACGGTATTTTCTATTTTTCTGCTGATATTTGTCCGTTATGCGTTTGTGTTTATTTAGACAATGGCCAAATCAAATCGTCAAATGTAAATAGAATTTGGGGCACTGTTTATATGTTTTTGTACCATACTCTTCTGTTCTGTCAATTCAAATGCATATGAGTAGTTTTTTTGGACAGATGCAGGAAGGACATCCGGATTACTAAGCTACAGACTACGGAACAGCTAATCTCTACTAATTTAAAAATGTCATTCGTTCATTATTTCCGTTCTCAGTTGTGTCACAAATTCTTGCCAGAAGGAGCGGTCTACGGTAGTCGTACTTGTACTCAAACGAAATTATGTGTTGTCGTCGTCATTCGAACTAACTTAGAAAATCGCAAAGGTTTTGTCAACAACGTATTGAGGTCAATAATAATTGTCCTCATTACGTTACACCAGTTCCAAGTTTTTATTTGAAGTTCTGCTCACCATGAGGTGAGGTGAGCTAAAGAAATGCGGACGAACATTTTATTCAATGACTACCATTTTAAAACATGTATAATTTTCAAGATCTTTCCAAGAAAGCAAAAATAATACAATACATTAATACATAACATAAATTAGATTCGACTGCATATCAATATTCGAGCCATCCAAGAAGAGCGGGAAAATATTGTTCGCTTATTCTCGACATCGCATTGCACTTCATAAAGAACGTAGGACTTAGTAAGCTGAAAATTCTATTTCGGAAGGTGAAGGCGAAGTCCATCTAATGAACTTAACTGAAACACAGAATATTAATCAGGCATCAAAACAAAGCAAAGGATATGTAATTTCTTGAAATCTGGAAATGGAAGTGTACAAGTACAAGAGTACAAATATCTCGCACGACGTAGTATTGTTCACATTACACATACCATCTATTTTATTTTGATAAGAACCTTGGATCCGGTTTCTGGACTCGCAATATCAATTGCCAGTTATAAAATTGGTCTGGCAAACAAGTTTTTCCAAGAATCAGAGTCACGATTTTTGTTTTTATTTTAATCAAAGAATATTTTGCTATCAGTTTTCCTGCTTCGCGAAATCGTAGGTTTGTACGTGTATTTAATTGCCATTATAGAGTGGCAGTAGTCATTAGTATCTGTTTTATTTGACTTGAAGAATCGAGTCGAGTCACAACAAGATTTTGCATTGCATTGTCGTCTCAAGCAGGCCAATTATCGCTAAAGGTGAAGATGTGTAGGTTTGTACACCGCAACACCGCAAGCAATAATGGGGTGACACCCGGTTCTCTCCATCTCTCCTACGCCTCCTAAATCCTGACCCATCTCACACCTCTGAGTAGAACTCTCAATGACAATCTGGTTGACCTGACCTGCCTACTGCAGTGGGGATTTGATTGAAGATCTTAAGTTCCAAGATGTTAAAGTTATTATTGTTATTATTGTACGGTTTTACCACTTCAGTTTCATAGTATGTTCGAACAGAACTGTGACGCATTTATTTGTGCGCGAATTTAACAAGCATGCGTCAGCCAAACCTTCCAGAATCTCGGAATTATTTTTAATATTGCATGCAGGCATACTCACTTGTTTTGTTTGAAACTGTCTGTTCATAATGTAATTTGCCTTGATCTTTAGTGACACCGTGAACCAAATTAACGAAGACGTATGTAAAATTGCTAACAAGTTTCCACTCGAATTAAATAAGAATGGAAAAATGTTTAAGGCAACTAGCATTGTACGTCAACATTGCAAATGCAGAACCGATATTTTCGGAACAATTGCTTTAATATTGGCAGACGGGTTAGGGATTACGATCAGAATATATACGAATTTCGTAGTCTTAAGATGCAAAGGAAATTAAGTCAAGTCCGAGTAAGGTAAAGTATGAGTATAATTTAAGAAGCTCTATTTTTAATAGCAACGCATTCATTCGATTTTCGAAGGTAGAGTTGACTGAAATTGAAGAATTCGACGCCGTCTGTCAATCCATGGACCACCCAAACTTATTATTCTATTGGATTTGGAAGTACTTAATGTTTTTAATTAAAATTACTGCATTCAGCGTAAGGGCTTACATAATAGAATGACCAAATATAACCAGTTCAACCTCATGTTTTAATCATCAAAACTCCCTTGTTAGTTAACATTCTCGGGCACCTTATCTTACCTTAAGCCCAATTGTGGGTTGGCAGCCACTGCAAACCAAATTGAGTGACAAGAGGAGGCCGAAACTTTTAAGTTCTAAGTCTAAAAGTTTACACAATTAGAATGGAAATTACTCAATTTTAGTATTTACTATTACGCAACTTTGGCATTGACTTTGGATTAGGATTCCACAATATTTCAAGTTTGACTCATCGATCTTCCTTTGCTTTGTTCATTAATTTCAGTGTTTTGGATGATTAGGGCGGTGGATTAAACCATAGCATCTTTTCCTTTTAAGATTCGCACAAGGCTACTAAAATCAGGATATATGGTCAGTAATTACACAAAAAATTCCGCTCATCTTAATTCTCCGTACGCGCTAGGAAAGAATTTCAATGGATTGATTCAGTTGGAATGTTGGAAACAACAAACACCCACTGATGAATGAATAATGTCGCTTTTTAGACGATATTTAACCTTGCGACTATAACGGGATAATTAATGCAAAATACAAATATTAAATTTAGTTGTATTTTTTTACACTCGAGTTTAGTTTTTATCATCGTCATCCTAGTTCTGTTTAGTTTTATTTTGTGGCCCAAGTGAGCAGTCTTCTAACGACGTACTGGATAGCAAAATAGTTTTGGAAGGGTTAGACTGAAAATGTTGGACGGTGGCACGGTGGACATGATTTACAATAGACAGACATGAACTGAAAGAAAACGTTTGAAAGCGAATATAGTTTGTATTCTAACGCAGACGCTAGACTTGAGAGATCAAATTGCAAATCATGGGCTGGGGTGGAGTAGCCGTTGCAGTGCTAAATTATTTGATTTGGCCGATTCTGTTGAAAAATACCAGGCATTGAAATTGAGTATTGGATTATTACATGGTGTTACATTTATGGTATGATACGTGACGTGATATTAGAAAAACCACCAAAGTCCTAGTCCACCCTTGGCTTGGTGTCTGCTAGAACAAGTTTACGTACTTTGAATGGTCGACAGGTAGTTATTTCCCTTCTCGGTAAGTACTGGCATTCATATGCAATGAAGTGTATTGTGTAAAGGATCAATTGTTCTGTTCTAAATAAGGGCATGGCTCCATCAAAAACCCATAGCTCAACTATTTGTATTTTACCTTTACTCGATTTGCGTCTTTGCAAATAATCACTGACACTTCCATTCAGGACAAGTAAGGAAGTTCATATCCGATTATAGTACTAAAAGATTTGCAAATGTACGTACGTATTATATTAACCCATAAAAGAACATCACAAATAATGTGTAAGCACACATGATA
This sequence comes from Protaphorura quadriocellata, assembly GCA_034698945.1. Taxonomy (NCBI): domain Eukaryota; kingdom Metazoa; phylum Arthropoda; class Collembola; order Poduromorpha; family Onychiuridae; genus Protaphorura; species Protaphorura quadriocellata. Next base: position 3,457 of record JAQGCA010003965.1, read on the forward strand.
GATCGCTGGCTCACCAACTCTAAGGTAACCTGGGGCTCTACGGAGAATTTGTCAAGTGATGAGTGTTACAAGGGAAGGTTTCACGAAAGCGAAAATGTTGATTTTAAATTTCCTCGGATTTTGAAATGGTAAACTAAAACCCCCCTTTTTACTATTATACAACTGTTATGGTCACTGCAAGCAATGTTTTGTATTCAGACTTTTCACTCTGTGATTTAATCTATGATACTCGGATGTGCGAGACGAAGATACACTTAACAACTTTTCTACACCGAACACGTTCTCCGCACATTTTCTGTTGCCTTTCACCTTACAAACTGGTTATTCAGAGTTACGAAGTGTTCATAGCAGTTCTTGCTTTCCGCTTGCCTTTTTCGTAATTTTTGGCGAAATAACGATATTGAGTGCCCGGTTTGTGCTTTTTCATGAAAAGGTCGTCTGTGTAGTCCATTTGTGGATTTTTTAAGGCATAGGGGGTTTTCAGACCTGGATTCAAGAGATGATCTAAGTATTTTTCCTAAATAATTTATTAGGGCGACTAATTATTAGTCGCCCTAAAGGCACTCCTCGTTGTTGTTGTCGACGTCTTGGTACAGTTGTGTGGCTATGAAGGGCATTCTAGCAATTGTTCAAGACTGCATTGTAATGAATAGGTTTTGGTTTTGTATTTTGGCAAAATGTGTTTCACGCCATTGTTGTGTTGAGAAGAGATTGTAGATCTCGTCTTGAGGGAGCTTTAAATTAAAGACAGAATGGGAAGTGTTTTTTTTTGTATATTATGGGATGCACGACGAAGTGATCCATTGCATGGATTTTCAATGCCAAACCCAAAACCACCTACTACTTCAATTGTTGTAGTGTCGTTGCTCGGAGGTTCGAAATTTTTCTGATCTTCCTTTAGAAAGGAAGTGAGCATCCATCCAATCCTTCCCTTTCGTCTCGTCTGTGATTTTTTTCTGGATTGAATGCACCACGCATTTTTTATTTCCTATAAGCGTAGTAGGTAGATGATGTTATACATATATTATGTTATTGTTGTGATTCGTCATATACCTTTGCTTTGGAACGATTCGTTGATCTCTGATGAATTCATATGAATCAAGACTCATCTTATGCGTTCGTTCCATTCAGTGCTCGCTCGCAGAGTAAACCTTGTACCATTCAATGTATTTTGCTCTTAACCTGCCATGCTAGGAATAGAACTCGACACTGCAACTGCACTGGGTTTGTCCAATTTTTCTCATACGGATGTGGACGTTGATGTTCTTCCTACTTTGAAATCCTTGCCATGCTTCTGCTTAGGTTTATCTCTGAGGAAATGTAAATAGGCGTAAGGTATTATTATTTAGGAAGCTATTCATTCAAAATAGTATTCGAAAAGAGATAAAAGTCATGAAATTTGGGAACAATGAGCTTGTAAAACCGCAGCTTTCTTCAAATGACACTTAGCGGAGATATACGCAAGATATTTCCTATTGTCCGAAAATATTTTTCACAGAATATAATTGCTCCTAGGTTTGACATGGACAGATAGTACAATATTTATTCTTGTCGCTTTTGCCGAATTCAATGAGCGGAAGGTTAAAGCGGTTTCCGTTTAGTTAACATGTTTTAGTCTCATGAATTTTGTTTTCATTGTATTTCTAGTTCTGTGGAAGCTAAAATTGTCGCCTAAATTTCTGTGAGTCGTCTCAAACTATCCCGAGATTGCAATATTACAACGTTAAGAATATGGGACCGTAAATCCTCTTTTAAACAAAAATTGTCTCACTTGATGAGTAATTAGTAAATTTTCTTGAGTATTTCGAAGTCAGCTTGGTTCATGATTGGAAAGAAACATGTATTTTTTTTATAAAAATACAAAAAAGAAGTTTTTTTTTAAACATGTTTTTTATGTTTTAAACAAAATTTCTGTTTTTGTATGGTGCAAAAAAAACATGTTTAAAACAAGAAAAAAACGAGTTTACAACAAAAGACATGTTTAAAACAAAGAAAAACATGTTTAATAAATAAAAGAAATTTTTAAAACAAAACATGTTTAAAACAAAACAAAAACATGTTTTGAAAAGAAAGTTCCTAAAGTCAAAATTTCCGCGCATGGGCAATTTGGTCAACATAGTATATTATTTACCGGCCAACTGAGAGAACTTTTCAGAAATCATTGTTCATGAAACAAGAGGGCTACTGGCTGGGTATACTGGTCGGCCGTAACTCCACAACACACATCAATTGTAGCCGCCGGTTACCGTGGTTTTACTGAGTTTAGAATGGGATCGTTTCGCGAGGGGTGGTGGTAAGGAACAAAGAAAGGGGTGGGAAATGGGAAAAGTGGAGGGAAAGACTCCCGGCGCTTGCGCGGATCCCCGCGGAGCGGCCGCCGGAGGCAAATTTTTTTTTGAGTTTTTTTAACATTAGTTACACGTCAAAGTTATTTTTACGTGAATTTGGACCATTCTAAAAGTCGCCTCTCGCTTGGCCTGGTCATGGAGTGCAACTTTTAATTTCGGCTGTTTGGGAGTGACCTTCGGTTGTGAATGGGGTGGTTCTCTCGACCTCCGGTCGCGAGGGGTGGGTGCACCCCCGCGAAGGGGTAGCTGAACATGTATAGAGAGATTTCTCAAAGGAAATAGAAACAATAAAGATTTTTCTGCTTCAAGGATTGGGATTGGAGTAATGTTGATTTCTAGTTTTGGCTCACACTGGAGCATGAGAGGATGAGGAAGTATCCTAAATTTCATTTCGTATTCGGGCTGACCACATAAAGCGATGGAATAAATTAAAACAGAATTAGGTAAATACTTAGGTGCAACTTAAGTAGTGTATTTTGCTAATAATTGTTTAAAGGTGTGTGGCTCGTCCGCTTGGCCTGGTGATCAGGTGATCGTGAGGATTAGTATGCAAAATATGCATTTTAATGGCTATTTGCTGTCTCCACTGTTGTGTTCAATTAAATATGTAAGCAATCTCCAACCGTTTAACTTTAAGGTAACCTTGAAGGTAGGGGATGCGCCGTTTGCTTCTTTTCTTTGATGAATTGAATCTCTGCCAATTTATAACACCAAGCAATTTATTTGTAAAGTTTAGCCTCCCCTTTTAAGTAAGTTTCTTTTTCATAAATTTGAGTAACCCCCTTCGAGCACGATGCCTGACAACAATGCATATTGGTTAGTTAAATATTATTCTTTTTGGCGGTCTGCTGCTGTTGATTGCTCAAGTCAAAAGTTTGTTTTTGGGAACGTGAAACCTGTCACTTTTTATGACTATTGATAAATTAGCATTCATTTATGTTAACTTTTTTTCAATTCAATTTAAAAAATTAACTATTCAAGGATTGTGTGGTTAAGACTAATGGAAGTTTATTTTGCAAAGCCAGAAGTCGACAATCAACCTACGTCAACCTCAATAATGGTTGGCGACAGTTAGTGGTTAATAAAGACAATAGAATAGCGCATAGCGTCGGCCTTAAGCTCTTTAAAATCTTTAGTTAAATAGAATTTCTTGCAACAACTTTTGACAGATTTTCTATTTTGGTATAAATGAAAACGGAAATCCTATTCGAAGAGTTTCCCAAAAAGGAATTACCATATCCTTCTACTAGTTTTTATGACTTATTATTTTTAGCAGCCAGTATAAAATTCGCACTGCGTAGTCTTGTCTGCAATACCGTCAGACAGTCTAGTGAACGTGTAAACGTTTCGACGAGATGAGAATGCGAAAGCATGCAAACACTCCATCCAGAATATAAAACGAGGTGTTTTTAAATTCAAATGCGTACAGTTCAATGTTATTTTTACACCGATTTAACGAACGACAGATTTCATTATACCGGAAATTAGTCATTAATAGTGAACTCGAGGTTCGTGAATGGAAGATTTGTCATTCATATACAGTTGGAGGATCGTAGTTTTTTGTTTTTATTATTTCATTTTTATCTTTATCTTGATGCTTCGCACATGTTCGCTGGGAGGGGCCATAGTCACCACAAAGCACATAGTTAACATTTTACATTATTTTTTATACTCGGATTTTCTCTACAAAAACAAATAAAACGGTCATAATATGACCGTTGGAAATCACTATAAAAAATTATTTATACTATTTGCGTCACCAGTTTATCTGCTAGATTAAGATAAAGTGGAAGTGGATATCGGCAATCGGCTCGGTGAAATAACAAAATTTTGGAGGTCGACTCGACACGATTTATATTGTTTGCTATAACATTTTGTTTTAGTCATATACGGAGTCCAAAAACGGATGACATTAATAAGAAAATATAATACAAATATACAGAGATGCACTTTTTCAACATTTCAACCATGGTACTTTGGTCAACAAAATAGCATTTCCAGTCGCTGCGCGATGGTGTCATCCAGCAGTGAATAGTTGAGTTCCGCCATTGATACCGCTCTTGAATAATTAATGTTTCCAAATTATCGAGTAAATTGCGCAAAAGCGTTTCGGACAAGTCATTCTGAGTTTCGCTGAAGCTTTACGTCACTTCATGAATGAATTATGCTACCAAACCAATGAGTCGAGTCAATCGAAATATTCAAATTTAATTACTAACGTATGTAATGTACTAATGAACCGAGTTTCTAATCTCTTCCTGTTGTCGTGCATCGAAGGTAGTCAAGCTCGTCATGTTTGTTCTTAATTGACAAGTTTACAGCGGTGCTAATCACTTACGTCATATTGTGGTGTTGGATCCCTCACGATATAATTTACACGACAAGAGTTAGAATGGATGAGGGCATTATGGGCGCTTCCAGTTCGGGCGCGTGCAGAATATGCGAAAAGAGTTTGAAGTTTCAGATGGCCGACAAATAAATAAAAATAACGTTCACAACGTTGCCAGATGATGGATATTTTCAACGCGAGGAGAATTATACCACACTTTGGTTTTTACTAATTACTATTTAAAGTATAACATCTAAATGAATACATATCTCGATTGGCAGGTGTTGAAAGTAAGATCGAAAATAATGAAATTATGGTGTTATGCTACCATTTCAGCAAAATTGGGAAAGACCATAAGAGCAAGAACATTCCAAATTTTCTAAACTGAATACGACGGGAATGAGATGGCAAGATTTTCTGTCTGTGGCCGTAGTCGTTTAATCATTTGACCTATAATATTGTATTAGCTTTTTTACGACGAACGCACATATCTGAGTAACTCTTTTGCATCTCACAGTTTGTAGAAACTAAATTAAGGCATAAACGTTCATTTCTTTCGAGCTAGACTGTTAATCTTCGATTGGACCATTCTGCTTAGTACCTTGATTTGCATGGCGACCTCACACTCGCTTCTTAAGCTCAGATTTTGTACAAATTAACCGAATATAATATAATCTTGTGTCATAAATGAAATCTAAGCTTCAAGGGTCTCCATAAATACTATGCTAATGGTCGGAAGAATTAACGTAGTTAAAACAAACTAATTTAAGCTGAAGTGCTGGAGGGCAGGTAGATTCCTTAATTACTCGGGAACTCAGCCGGTAGTGGCTCCCTTTTAGGGTTCATATTCTCCATAGTTCAAACACTCGTAGCAATAAACATATTTGCCGTGTCGACATTTGCCTTTGTATATCTATAACTCATGTTGTGGACGAAAAATTGGGGAATATCTTCATTACTTTTTATGATTATGCCTTATTTAACGAGTCCAGGAACGGCATCTGGAGTAAACCCTCGTACTCGATTCGCATATAGGGTAAGGTATCCGAATACGCCCCACTGCCATTTGTGGGCGTCCTTAGGAAGTCAAGTGATAATATAATTCGAGATAGGCGTGGCGTATTAGGAGACGTTACCCGAATGGAATATAATTTCAACGAAGTGGCAACATTGTCGGCTTCATTTTTTCCCACATTCTCTAATTTTGTTCGTCTGCCTGCTATGTTCGTTTTCTGGAGGTACCCTTACTGGAAGTGTCCATCACGGCCAAGGCCTAAGCTGTTAAAAATATATCACACACATAACATTTTGTTCATTTTAAATTGAAGAACAGAACGCCACATTTAATTGGAATGGACAGCGAACGCTCGACTCATTCATTCTGCTAAAGAACTTCGAGATTTCCTTGTTTAGTTTCAGAACTCTATTAAATGGTGACAGCCTTTGGTCATAAATTAAAAAGACCTCTGTGTATGTTTAGAATGGCAAGGTAGTTCTAATTAGCAGGTATGTCGTTTTATTTGTTTTATGAGTGGGAACGAGGATGGTAGAATTTGAAGGTAAGATTTCTTACAAGTTGGTCGCACGATCCGATTGGAGATGCCCAATGGCTATGACGAACACAAAATTAAACGTTTTAATATTAGGGGCTAATCAAGATTAGTTTTTATAGGTTTAATTCAGTGTGAAGTGAAGCCTTAGCTCTAAAGGAGATCAACTTAAGATGGAAGGACTCTTTGAATGATTTAACGATTAAGCCAAATATGGGCAAAACTATTGCTTCATAGGTGGTTAGCAGCTAGTTTGTTATTTTGCTGTTGGCTAACACGGCGGCCCCAAACAACGACACGCTAATTTATCAGTAGCGAAGCGAGTACTTCCCGGCCCTTAGTCTATAGTTAGTCAGATTAGATTTATTTTCTCAAGGTAACACTGAATTTCATTTATGTTTTGTCACGAATCAAATGCTTGGAGAATATTTTAATGTCTAATTCATTTCAACGTAACTACTCAACTACTGCAAGGACCCAAGCTCAAAGTTAAGTTCCATGAAAAAAATACGACCAACAGCAAGGCTTTTCGTGTATTCATAATGCTTTTTTAGACAATCCAATTCTCTTCGTTTATGACGGAACAGGTTCTTCAACAGCACGTTGGTTACTTCTTACTGCAGCTTCTGCTCTGTTTAGTCTTTATTGCTTTCCGAGTAGGAATTTTTTGTGTGTGAGTGGCCCTATTGAAAATATGAGCTTCGGCAAAATCTTCGACACGAAATTTTATGTATTTACATGTTTACTTACACACAATACTATGTTTTTACGGGTTTAACTAGTTACGGACGGGCTTTGGCTTTGGCGTGTCATTTGATGCATTTATTTCGGCAGGGTTGCATTGTAGGACATGTCGAAAAGGCGATTCTTAACTCGTCTATTACATGACTCGGTTATTACTTCCTTTCTATACATTGCACTGCCACATCCAGCATTAGTCGAGGCATTCCGATAAGAATCCTATGCTGTATGTAGGTCTACATCGTCGACGTGTACAAGTTGAGGTGAATTGTTAGCCAAGTGTAAGGTAAATTAGAGGTAGCCGTAGCAGTGAACACACAATGCCCTTGATCTCTTTAAATAATTTTAGGCACTTATCTCAATCAGAGATCCTATATAGCGGCAAGGTTGACATGTAGCGCGAATAGGGAAAATAAATTGTTTTGGGTTTGTATGTGGCTTTCTGACTTCGTGGTTAAATATGATAAAAATGATGGAGATCGTGTTGTAAATAACACCTACCATTTGGTTATTATCGAGTATCTCGAACACCAGTTTGGTATTTGGGAGAGGGCTGACTATT
>JAQGCA010003966.1:0-10982 GCA_034698945.1 Protaphorura quadriocellata
TAAATATAAAATAAATATTTTTTATCGGATTTTCAATTAAACTCTACGACATATGCTCCAAAATTCCTTCGATTTGCAGAGCACCTGGTAACGGCGTTGCTACGAATTCTCAGGTGCATTTCTCCGACTAGGCTCCTCAATTGGACAACTATTCCATCTGCGGATTTGTTTGGTTTGTTCAGGTCGAATGACCTAATTGAATTTCCGCTTATCTTTGGATGAGAGATTTTGTTGGAGTACTTGTCCAAGTTGGACATTCAGTCAAGAACTTGGTCGTTGGAGATGAAGTGTATGGAGTTTCTGGGATTCATAACTCTGGGTCACACTCTGATTGTGTGCTCACTTCGAGTCAGATGGTACATTTCATATTTTTATAAACTGAAATATATTTTTCAAACTGTTGAACTCAACCTCCTATCTTTCGATGTTAGTGTTATATGAATTCTTTCGACCTACTTAAGACTTGGCTTAGACGACAGTGTACATGTGGTCCGACCCAATCCCTTGGAGGTTGCGACCACCTGTGGCTTGCACCACACGACCAATTTTCTGTTGACCGGACTCGTTTACCAGGAGGCCTCGTTGTTCACTTCTTTTTTGAATTATTTAAAATGGTATGTAAGCAAAATAATGTGCCAGAATTATCAAAGTAGAATTTGTATGTTCTGATTTCCTTAATGGTTTTGATATTTTTGACTTCTGACAGAAGGGAATATGGTTGTACAAACTGTTGAACCGAGTATCGCATGTGTGAACGTGCCCCTGATATTGTAAGCTCAACATCCATATAAGCTTGTTACATAATAGTTTGTTTTATTCAAATAGTATTAAAAATTTGATAGGTCTGAAGGAAACCTACAAATCTAACGTTCGTCGAAGCGGCTTCATTACCTTATATAGATTTAACTTCTTGGTCAGCGATTCATGTCACTGGGTGTTTTCAAAATCTTCAACGTAAAAAATTCCTAGTCCTTGGAGGGTCTGGAGGAGTCGGTTCTTTTCTAGTTCAATATTTGAAAGCTCATGGTTCCATTGTAAGTGAGTTGGTTAATTGATTCGATTTCGATACAGTAAATTATGTTAATTTTTAATTTTATCAGGTTGTATCTACGTGCAGTACGGACGCATTGCCTCTTCTCCACGAATTTGTTTGTGACCATGCTGTCGACTATAATCAACTTGGATACGCTCCACAGATTAAACAGATTTCGCCATAAATTTATTATAAGAATTTTAATACGTTTGTATTTTTGTACATTAAAATCTGCCGTCACCACTGTAAGTCCCTGCCCCCGTTTCTGCATCCTCGGCTCGGTCGCCGAGAACAGGTTTTGATGTATTTACGAAAACGGATTAGCTTCAAAAATCACATTTGCATTTTTTTTAGGTTTGACTGCATTGTTCACTTAATCGGATCATCACGACAGTCTGAATTAATTCCCCTCTTGAAACCTGGACTTGGCCATGACATTAAACTGTCCCCCCCGTTTCTGTCTAACATTGACAAATTCGGTGTTTGCGGAGGACTTGCTCCTAATTTGAATGATATTGCATGGGAAAATTAGAAATCTTTTCAATCCATATGAGTTTTTACGAAATGGCCGTTTCTCGTCCCTACGGAATGCGTCCTAGAAAAGTTCACTTCACTAACTGAACTAGGAAAGGTAATCGAATAACATTTGTCCATTAACTTTAATTTTATTTAAACAATTCTTTATTAAACTTTTCGGATTTTTAGATTGCTCCCGTCATTCAAGAAGTATTTACGTTCGACAATTTACCGGCCGCTTATAAGAAATTGAACGATGGTCACGCACGTGATCAAATTGTGATAGATTTCCAAAAACCGTAATACAATTTAAATATATGAATTAGGATTGTACATCGAGTAACGGTAATCACTCAAAATATAATATGTTATTTTTCTTTTTGAAATTCCGTCATTTTTGAGGCAATATAATGAATATTGAACAAACTTGTTGGGGAGCAAGAGAACTGAAGAGAAGTTTCTATGATCACATGAAGTCCATCTACCGACGTTATTATTCAATATAATATATTTGTACTTTTTGTCATGTAATGTATTTTTCCACTACGCAGTAGTCATTCATTTTCAATTTACTAAAACGAGGATTGTAACTTTACCCATGTGAGTCTACTTTTGAGAGTCTAACAAGCAACATACTCTGATTTTATTGTATTCATTCATTTGGTTGTTTTCTAAATTCTAATAATTGACTCTGTGAAACAGAGAGAAGGGTTGGAGTCCAGCCTCGAACCAAATAAACCCGAAGAGATCTTCGTTAAAAACGATCCAATGTCCGCGAATGAAAGCAGGTTCCGAGTCATTTTCAGACGCGATTTGCCCAAAACCAGAGAATCTATGAAAAATATGCATATTTGAACCAAATCTGACAAAGAACAGGGCACAGTCTTTACGACAAAAAAAAGGAGGTCGGATTTGCATGGATCTTTGTAGAACGACTACAATGTAGAACTTTTGTGAAGGTTGTGCCAGTAAGGGAATAACATTTCGCTGTATATACCAGGACATAATACACATTTTATCACCATATTAATACATGACATAATAACAAAAACATTAAAAAATAGACTACAATGCACGTGGATTTGTTGCTCACCTTGCTTTGCACACATTTGGCAAATCGAGTTGATCACTAAAAACTTGATCCGGAATTCGAAACGGCTGTTGTGGAAGTTGGTTCAGCGGTATTGGTGGACTCAAGGGTTCCGCACTCATGATCGTCAAAATTTGAGCCTGCTCCTCAACATTCATCACAAAAGCTTCAAGTAAATTCCCTCCAAAAGTAATTGAGCCAGACGGAATATCCGGATCTCCCTGGAAAGTAACAAATTGAAAATAAAAACCAGACGTTAACTTCTTAGTTGGACTAGAAAATGAAGAATTCATTCATAATCTAAATTCGCTGGTCTAGAAATGCATAATTCTATTTGCCTTACAGTAACTTTGACGCCCATTACTGTGTGCTCGTCTGTGTATGTTAGCAAGATGAGTTCCACACCATGTAGCTCGTAGTTTCCTTTAAACAATCCTGGCTGAATTATGGCACCGGGTATCAGGAGGGGCCACTCCAGTCTGAGGTAAACGTACTTTTGCCTAAAAAATTACACTGGAATTTGAAATGTATCTTATACAAATTGCAAAATCAAACACCATCCAAATTTTGGGGGAAAATGAGACCTGGTAGGAGAAAATTGAAGGTGAGTAGGGAATAATAAAAGGCGTGAATAGTATGGTCAAGAGTCAAGACTCGCACTCCATTGACCACGTTCTCAGTATTGGGAAGATAATTGAAAATTCAATACTGAAGTTGCTGAATTTGTAACTGACCTGTAGCTGTGAATGCAGTCGAATTTCCGTGAAATCATCAATTCGTGCCCCTCGTTTATATCACCTTGCATTCCATCCTCATGTGAACCGTTGTGAAGGTCAGGAGTCAAACACTCCGACTGAAATACTTCGGCATTGTTCTAAATTATGAAAATCATGGATTTGCTCTGCTAATGAGTCGAAACAACTAGCCAACACTGGTCTGTACAGCAAAAACTTTCAGGTTGCTAAATAAATTAGAGTACTTTCTGCGGGAATCAAAATTTGGGAAATCCTTCATCAATTTTATGTTTCGATAACCAGTACTAATGGTGTCGTTAAATTATTTCGAATGAGTTAATATTTGAATATGATATGACATCTAAATTACATTAATTGAATTATCGAAAACAATTTGACAACGATGTTGAGATTCCGAGCCCCAGGGGCAACAATTAGCAAGATTGAATAATGTGTCTCGTCGTTCTTGTTCAGGAATGACACAAAATGATGGCTTTCCAGACATCGGGCTCCTCACATTCACGTAATTCGATGGATTCCACTCAGTTCCAACTATTCTCCCAGTGGAGGAGTCAAACTTTTTCAGAGTAAAAATTATAAGCCATTATTTTAGACTAATCTTCAAATTATTTTATCAGTAATTAAAAAAAAAATCACCTTCACATGTAGAAGGCCACCATACCATGTCACCCTCCTCCGCCAGAATCCCAATAATTTCCAGTATTTGTATAATACTGAAAATCATTTATTTTAAATTGGACCATCAAAAATTATGGTAACGTAATCAGAATCAGTACGGACTTTGAAGTATTATAACGAACCTTTGGTATAAATCTGACGAAATGACAACTGATCATTCTGAATTGAAAATCGAGGGATTGGCAATTCTACAAACAAAAATGAAAAAATGAAAAGAATTTGTAAAAATTGACCGCAAAATATAATTTTTCGTATTATTTTAGAAGTAATATGAACCTGAGCATTTTTTCTCCCAAATTGAGTCAATTTGACTCGCGGATTGAAATGTCTTGCATGTTTGGCTGAGGTTGGAAATCTCTTCCGGTGCTAATAATTCAAAAATATGGGCCAAAATTTCAGGTGGCAAGTCAATAATTCTAATTTCCTTTTCTTCCTTTGTGTTTGATGACATTTTAACAACCAGTCACTTTCAGCGCAAAATAAATGAGAAATTTCGAAATACTGAACTGAACAGAAATAAATAAAACTCTGAAATGAACTTCGGTACCTGAGAAATTCAAAATGATTGAGTTTTGGTGCGGAATATTGAACTTCTGTTTACCCCATGGCGGACCACCGTACAGTACAGGGTGGACCAGAATTAATAACTACACGCTTTGTTTGTTTGGTTGTTTGTTTGTTTGTTTGTTTCTCCATTAGAGTGCTAACCTCCGCATTCAAACATACAGAGTATGCGAGCTGAATACCCGCAGAGCAGAAATGAGTACTTTCTAGTATTTTCTAGGAATGACTCAATAGTGTACACTTGATTTAGAAGAATCGACCTCCTTCACTTCTAATTAGCCAAGTGAAGGTGCCACTCGTAAACAATAATTAGTTCAATCTCCGGTGCAGTGAAATCATTCATGTCGTCCAAGTGACCACCGGCCTTAAACGTTACCAAATATCTCTGGTTAGCTCTCTAAATAATTCGATTTCCATGTAAAATGAAATCTCAGAAATACACAATTAAAAATTTTACAACGCCTTTTTGAAACAAAATCAATTCAATCTACTATTTTGTAATTCATGAACAGCATGTATAACACACAAAAATGATTTTGTAATTTGTCAACTGTCAATGCAGAATTGACTAATCGACAATCTTTTGGGCAAATCTTGTAAGAATTTCTAAAACCTAATTTTCAGTATTACACAGATCTGAATTTCATTGATTTTAATATGAGTTTTTGTTTTTTTTTTATTATTTTTCGTTCAACCTCACAAATATTAAAGTGTCAAACTTCCAGTCCAGTTCATATCCGAATATTGTTGAATTCAACAAGGGTTGTTATGTCGAACCCGAAACTACCCGTATTTTGGGTCCATTAGAGCCTATGTTAAAAAAGTCACGAAAGTGCTTTTGCGTATCTGAGCTACACTCCTGGTCATGGTGACATTCGTACAAATTTTTATTAATTCCGCTTGTTCTTCAGCTTCAATTTGCACCGAACCTTATTTAGATCGGAATTGTGGGTCAAAAGTTATAGCAAAATGTAGGTGTATCCATCATTTTGGGACACCCTGTATATACGGTGCAAATCCGGTCCCGGTCCTGCTCTCAGGACCGGACCGGGACCGGACCGTCCGAGCCCTCACTTTAGGATTTCTCAAATGTGCTGAGTCCGGTGCGGTGATAAAATATGCAAGGTCATTTTAAATTACGTCATTAAAGAAACTATCGCTTTGCGTTGCCAGTAACAGTACAATACGGCATACAACAGGACCATTAAAAAATCCAAGAGCAACTGAAAAAGTGAGCAGTATTCTGTCCGGCGGAATGAAGAGAGAATTTGCATTCATACTTATGACTGGACTTACAAAGACAAAGACGCAGGTTATAGTTATGTTTTTTTAACGAACTCCTTCTTCAGCTTCAGGTCAATTTTTGTTGAGGTCACTGATTGCTCAAAAAAACTTGTTTACTTCTTTCTTTTCCGGAATTCTTTTTGACTGCCGACCGAAAATTATGTTACTGTTGTTGTGCTGGGTAGAATTCGAAAAGGCGGGATTGAAAACTGAAAGCCTCGAGTAGGAAATATTCGGAAGCAAAAGTTGAATAGACAAAGGCGGCATGGTGGCATGCAAAGACACATCGAAAAAATTAAAACCAAAACCAAAAAAGCGTCACAAACAAAAAATGATAGGTAGAACCAGAACCAGAACCAGAAAATAGTCTCTGTATTGATCCGAGGACGGAGAATCGAATAAAATATAAACCCATTTAAATGTTCATAATAATCAATTAAAGTCTAAGAAGAATCATACCTACGCGTACGGATCTTGAAATATTTCGATCCGAATCGTATTAAGTGGGTCAAATGACGTATAAAAATACAAGGCATCAGTTTTTCTATTTATTTTTCTGTCAGCATTTCGGATAAATCTTTTCATCTTTTGATTATTGACTTATTTGTGCCCATCGACTTTGACTGAAAGACACTTTACATTTCTTTCTACAAAAACATGCATTCATTTCTTTTGTAACCGCTAAAATAGTCCTGGGCAAAAATATTTCGACATGAGACTAATTTAGCTCAAATTTTTGCATGAAACTATTATAATGCAATTCAACTGTGCAATTCTAAAATACTGAATGAGATGATTGAGATGGAAATGCAGTAAATTTCAAAGACCAAGAACACATTGAGGTTTCATAATGTCTTAGCAGTGAATGTCAATTATTCGGAGAATTTCTTTTATTCACAATAAATATGACCATTTGTATGATTTTTTCGTCCCACAATATTTTTCAGAAACAACAAATTACTGGAGTAATTAACTTAGACACGGATCAAATGTCTCTCCCATATGAACCGATTTCTAATCACTATAGTCATTTGTTCTCAAAACCGAAGCGTGAAAGTAAAATTTTGAAAATTTGCATGAAATGGAGAAAAATATGACAGAAAAGGATTATTTTATTTTTGGCAAAATTTTCATCCTGCATGCCTTGGACCACCGGTCTCGGTCTAGACGAAGGATTAGCATTTCCTTCGTTTCCTCCACTTTCAGACTCTGCCTATGCCCTGCACATTCACTTCTTACTGTTCTTACAGAGTGTTCCAGATAAACAGACGGCTTTATTTTTATTCATTCAAGCCATTACAAACAGCCCAAGCGCAGTCACACTGATTTATCAACGGGTCCCCGCAATTCCAACTATCAAAATTTTGAATTCCGCCATGCTCATGATCCAGAAGTATTAGAATTACAATTAATTACCTATCAGATTAGAAACCTGATTTTCTATTTGCGACCTGTATCTTAATCCCTCATTTACGGAATATCAAAAATTAATGCATGAAAGTAACGCCAAACGATTGTGTTACCGTAAATTTCTAATTACAAGCCCGGGTTTCTACTTAAAGTAGAACCCTCTTGACCAGTTTCTAATTGAGCAATGCAGTGGGGTGCTATGAACTATGAACTTTTTTGGAACATTCTATCCCGCGACCCATTTTTAAGTTGTATTCGAGTCTAGGATTCTAATCCGTTATGTGATATTCAATTTTTGTGCGTGGATCTTCTGATACACCTTGTACGTAATTTGCATTCAGTTCCACTCCACACACACACGCACAAAAGACAAGCAGAAAAAGTTGTTGTTTGTTTTCATCCTACGAGGGTTTAGTCCAAACATCTCTTTCCGAGACGACGGACGTATCACATCTGAACTGGACAATTTTGCAGTGATTTTTTTTTCAGTGATTTTTAAATTCTAAGAAGTAGAAGTCTTTTCTATTCACATCGTCTTCGTCAGCTTCTTGGAACAAGAACAAAACCAGGAGTTCCGAGTTGACATCACTTGGAGTTTGAGACTTTGACCTGACATAATCTTGCGTCACCAACGGATCGGCTTTTGAGCTTCAGTTTGAAGGTAGGTTGTCTTGGTTTGATCTAATTCTGCGTTCCGCGACGAGAGAGAATAATTTAAAATGTAAAACGATGAACGGTTTCATCTAATTGGCGGCGAGTTTGGCCTTAATTGAGAGGATTATGAGAATTAAGAGGAGAATTCGATGACAGGACGGCCGGTTGCGAGCGACCTCAGGATAACCGTATTTCCAAAACTGACAAAACATAAATAATACGGATTTCTTTTCTAATACGGCCATTCATATTCATTACTATTTACAATAATTTCATTGGGTTTTCTCTACACATACATAATTTTATTTTTAATCGAATCTGCTCAGACAATTGAATTGGAGCTAGGGATGTAAAGGGTAAATACCCGCGGGTGTATACCCGGGTGCTTCGAATTTACACCCAGTGGCTATTTTTTAGTGCACGAAAAAAAGTAAAATTTTGCACCAATGTAGATCAATTTTTTTTGAATTAGTGCCAAGTGGTCTCGTAATTCTACAGCTTAGCTTTTGTAATTATGATAATTTCAAAATTGTGAGAAATTGTAAACTTTTAACAATTTATGTATTATACCGCCCCGATAGGAGTAAACACCCGGGGTATATACCCGAAAAATAAATGCCGGGGTATTTTACAACCCTAGTTGGAGGACATTTGCATTGTCTCTACATTTGCTTGAGTCAATCCATTTTACCTTGTACATTTACTATTTTAACAATAAAAAGTGGCCTGGATTAAGTTAGAACGATTTTAATTTGGTACACAAAACACGAGCAAAATTTGAAATGTAATTAGGTGAGAATTTTGAGCAACCATTCAACATTACTTTTTCACATGACACATGAGTGCTGTGTGAGGTGGAAATTAAGAAGACGTGAACACTGACTACAGGCGTGGTTTGAAAACTACTCAAGTTAAATACTAGTTTAAAAACTATTAAATATAGTTTTTAAATTGTCAATTAAAGAATATTTACTCACTCAACAAAGGGAAAGACTTAGAATATCAATAATGTGTTAGTTGTGTTTGATCTTGGTACGACATTTTCTGATTTAATTGTGTTGTTCATATTAATATATTAATACAGTTATTCGGTATACCGAATAACTGTGTTATAATGTGTGACAATATGGAATTACTTGGATGAAGAATTGTTAGTAATACAAAGACTTTATTTTTATGCATGATTATGTAACTACCCGCTAGCAGGGTTTTTTCATGTATTCTGTGATTTCGCGTGTAATTTTTGTGCAAAGAAACTTCGGTTTGTGTGAATAAATAAATAAATAAATAAATATTTCGACAGACTATTATAGGCTACAATTCCAGATAAACTATGATTTGTAATGAAGGTAGTGCTAACTAGTAGACGCTAGAAGTAAATCTTATATTTTATCGGGGTTCGTAATTACCCTGTAATTACCAGAAATTGTTAATTTAAGTATTAAAACCGGTAATTTAAAACTGTTTTAATTACCCGGTAATTACCTTGGTAATTACTGGGTAATTACCGTTAATAAAGTTATTTACCATGGTAATGACTGTTAACACCAAGGTAATTACCGTTAATATCGGTATTTAGTAACGTATTTACCGTAAATACCTAGTGGTAATTACCAAATGGTAATTACCGTTAATACCGAGTGGTAATTACCAATTGGTAATTACAGGACTTTTAATTACCGGTATTCACCAAGTTAATTACCTTAAGGTGATTACCAGTCGGCTTTAAATTACCGGTAATTACCAATATTAATTACCGACGAACCCTGAAATTTTTCTACTTCTTCAATAAACAAACCAAAAATTTATATCTTGTACTCGATCCTTTCCAGGTTAATTTGGCACCAACCGAAAAGAAACAGATTAGGAACAATGGCCGCGGAAGCCAAGAAAATAAAAACCGAGACTGGGAAGCGGGAGCAGGACGAGGAAATGGACACACAGTTTCGAAATCCAAACGCAGCACCGACGATCGAAACTGGTCCATGCGGATTTTATATTGACACTGGCACCACAAATCTTGGTGGGTCTTCCGAAGTGAACACGGGAACTTCAGCTCCATCCGCTTCTGGAAATGTTGAATTGACTGACACCTACAAGGAGAAATTGAAGGATTATCGAGGGAAGATCGCCTTCAAAAAGAATCACATTTGGGGAGAAATAGCTAATGCGGAAGCAGTTGAGGAAACTGTAAAACAGTTTGATGTTGTTTCAATGGTGGACGTGTTTAGTATTTCTCGTGGGTCGGAGACATACGTCGTTGGTGCAAAACGAAAGCGAAAACTCCCGGAAGAAGAAGTCGCAGTCAAAGCGACTCCGACCCGGGTCGCAGATGACGATAATGAATCTGACAGCAGCATATCTAGTGGTGGCTTGAGCGATGACACAAAAAAGGATCTCACACTTCGATATGCCGCAAGGAAAAGTTCAAGCCTCGTTGGACGAAAGATAATCAAAAGTCGAAAAAGTATTATAAATGATACTACTCACTCGGGGGATTCTGAAATGGTAAGAAATAAGTTTTGACGAGTCTTGAAATAATTCATGTTCGGAGAAAATTCTGTCTGGGAAACGTGAAACGGATTCAGTTGCTCCGTTTCACTAAAATACTTCCTCATTCTAGAGGATGATATAACAGACTTGGTTCAATTACTCTAAAAATATAATTAATTACAAATTACACTTTCAGTTCTGATTGTAATTAATTATAATTACAAATACATGGAGACATTTTAAAAGTAATTACAATTACAGTTTCGTGGACAAAAATGCAAAAGTAATTAACTTCAATTACAATTACGTAATTGTAATTGAAAATGCTATTACAATTACAAATTACAATTCAAATTACTTTCACGAAATGATGATTTTATGTGTGCTAACATCATAGTCACATTTTTGTATTTGATGGTCAAATTTTAAGTAATTGTAAAAGTAATTGAGAAAAATATAAATTCAGTTACAAATTACAATTACAATTACATACAATTTCTAAAGT
>JAQGCA010003967.1:0-10981 GCA_034698945.1 Protaphorura quadriocellata
CATGTAATGTGAATGAGAAACAGCTATCACACCCGGAGAGTGAGCCTGTGCTGCTTTCCTTGGATGTGGTAGCTGTTTCTCATTCACATTACATGGCGTGGGGGACGACCTTTCGTGACCCCTGGTGGGCTCCGATTTTGGATTGACCAAAAAGTAAGTACCAATTGTTCATCAGTATGGGTGGGTCTGACACCGACACCCTGTATTCGTCAGAACTTAAAAGCAAGGGACACCTCACGGGTGTACCTTGTTAGAGAGAAAGACAGTCAGAAGGTAGGCAGAAAGATAACAGAAGAAGGGAAGGAAGAAAGAACGAGGACGAGAGACCAAGGAACGAGAAGGAGAACGAGAAAATGCGGGGGAAGTAAAAAATTAGATGCAAGGAATAGCAGAAGCGAAGAGAAAGTTGGGAGAGGACTAAGCTGGATCATTTTGGTTTCCGTTTTATCAATATAGTAAAGTTCGTATTTTCGTAGCCATTCCTGCTAATTATATAGACAACAGAATTTGTTTGAAAAGAAATTAGTTTTACTGACTCGTCATTTGCTTGCTGTCATATGACACAATTCGGAGCATGAAATCCAGAATTCTTTCTTTTGTGATGAAAATTCTGGAATAACCTGTCGGACCAAATTCTTGTAAATTATGAAATGTCACAATGATATACGATATTGTCAACCGGAAATCAATTACCTGGAACCAGCAATCGGTGTAAGGAAAGGGATGTACCCGTCGTCTTGCTACGAATTGGAATACTGAAGTTTGTAGTAGTCACCCCCAGTAATAGTCAGATCTTGTTGTCCAAGAACTCTACGGGACCCGAGGGCCAAGCATGTCATGTTTGAAATCGATCAGAGAAGAATTGTCGCAGCTGGTGAGCTGACGGACGGACGGACGGACAGACCAGACTTGGGTCAATCACGTTGGTAATTGTAATTTCAATTACAAAATACAATTACAATTACGTAATTGTAATTGTAATTAATTACTTGAAAGATGTCTGTAATTGTAATTAATTACTTGAAAGATATCTGTAATTGTAATTGAAATTTGTAATCTAAATTACTGTTTTCTCAATTACAATTGTTGACTAGTAAAGATTGAATTAAGTTTTGGATGGTGAAAAAGTAAATGCGTTTCTAGTGCTAAAGAACACAATAAAAGATACATTTGAAATTTTAATTTGATTTGTAATTGTAATTGAAAATCCGATTACAATTACGCAATTGTAATTGTAATTAATTACATCAATAATTGTGCATGTAATTTGTAATTGTAATTGAAGTACTTTCAAAAGTAGGCTGTAATTTGTAATGAATTACATGTTCAATGTAATTGACCCAAGTCTGGGACAGACAGACAAACACAGTTTCGAGATGATAATGCTCGTCACACTACGTTGCAACCCGCATTTTTATTGAAATATCCAAAATACTTGCACCTCTTTTTATATTAACAATTTTTACATTATACGATTAATGAATACAACGGCTTTTCTTATTTTTGCACTCCCGGAATCTAACAAAGTTATACGTTACCTTACGTCCGTTCGTCCACTTTGACTAGATTTTAAATTCGTAAACCAATCTACAAAATAAGTAATGTCTACGGTTGCACTTTTCTTGGGAATCATAAAACGCACTTTTATATAATTTGACAGTCGGAAACCGGATACATCTAAAAGTACTCCTTACTGATGTTTTTGCTCCAAGGTAATAGGTTGGACGTGCCTAGTAAAGCTGGAGTGCGCGAAAACGCTACATGGCAAATAACGGGGTCTACTTATGTTCGTTTCCAGAACGAATTATACAAATCGCAGACAGCATCGAGTAAAACACACGAGAAGAGAGAAGAGAACTAGAAAAATATATACAACAAATACAAAGAGTTTCAAATAAGCATTGTCTCGAGTGTCCATGAATCATAATCTAATGATTCCTAATGAATCAACCCATTGGACATAATGAAATGTGGAAGCAATAATGGAAAAAAATTCGTAATGACGAGAAATGGATGTTATGCTTACAAAGTGTGAATAGAAGCGACATACCATACCGGTTGGTATTGAAGTGATATCTAATATGACTTCTATCTAATATAGTGATACATAACTAATCAATCACACTCAATCAATCTAATCCTGATTAGATTGAGTAAAGAAAATTTCTGGAAAATAATATTAAATAATTCTCGTAATAAAGAGAAATGAAATGCTTGTAAGTGTGAATAGAAGCGATACCTCTTAAACCTTTTGGTAAGGAAGCGCAGTACCTTACTATGTTGAGGAAAAAAAAATTCTGGAAGCAATAATACAAAATAAATTTTGGAACAAAGAGAAATTAATGATATGCTTGTAAGTTTGAATAGAAGCAATGCCTCGTAAACCATTTGGCAAGGAAGCGCAGTACCTTATTATTCTGTGGACGCGGTCTTGTATAGGGCTTATAAAATCCCTTTGTCCGTCCGTCTGTCTGTCTGTCTGGTGCAATGCTTCTCACCCCAGCTCATTACAATCTCAACCATATCTACTCAACTTTACTTCAATATTGCTTTTATCTATAAACCTGTTATATTACTGGATTGCTAATATCTCTTAACGGCGTACTCCAATAAGTCTCATTTACACTTAATAGAGAGCTAGTATTTTTTGCTCCAACCTTATTGTTATCATAAAGAATTCAAAACGGTTCCTAAATAGCAAGGTATATAGAACGTTTAAGCACATCTGGTTCTATTTTGCTCGAACCTCTCTGCGTTTAAAACCAACAGGAATTAGAAAACCCCTGGGCGTCGGAGATTTATAACTGCTGTCACTATTACCAAATGATATACCTAATAAATAAGAAATACCAAATATTTGTGAAAACATATATAATATAAAATGTGTGATATATTATTGTCCTAATAAGATATATCGACACCTAATTTTAAAGATATATCCACACCTAATGTTAAAGATATATTTATATATCTTTATATATACACTATGTCACTTTATGGATCGTGTCCATCTAATATAAGTCATATCAGAAGGACTAGCTCCTCTGACAATTTCATCATATGATTGACGAAGGACATATTCGATACAACGGCTTATTTTTGCACTCCCAGGGTCTAACAAAACGTTACTTTTTCGTCCACTTTTACCAAATTTTAAATTCGTAAACCAATTGATCTACAAAATATGCAATGTTTGTGGGTCGCATTTGTTGTGGAAATCATAAAATGCGCTTTCATATAATACCGACTACACTTTCAATACCTATATCAAAAAAATATCCCCATCTCAAAAAACTACAAAAATATAAGTATTTGTTTACTTTTAGGGATTAAATGTATTCAATAGAAATTGATCACTCGTTTTTAAAATCAAAACCAGGAATACAGGGGTGGGCAGCGGTTTTTGGACAGTCTCCATAAGCCTATGTCTCGCGCAGTTTGGGTGAGACAGTTTTGAAAAATATATGACCATATCCCAAGACAAGTTGGGACAAGTGATAATTTTTGCAGATTTTTTGCATTCAGTCTTCCGGGTCAAAATGGCCGCGGAAGGTGAAATACTAGTGAATTTTTTTCCCAAACGCCGTCCAAAGTCGTCACCTTCCTCTTTCAAAGCCTTTGTTTCAAATGTCCGAATGCGAAAAAATTACTTGGACTTGTGTCGGGGGATTCAACAGAGATTTTGGTGCTCGGATTAATTTACATTTTTTTTCTAAAAAAGAAAATAATAAATGGGAGTTTACAATAATGATAATAATAATGGGAGGCCGCACTTGCACTAGAGAAGAGACCTCTAGTGCGGCTGCCCATATCTCCTATTCAATTTCACATTTTTACAACAATTTTTAGGTTATTACCTCAATTTTTGTAGTACCCATTTGGTCTGGGATGATAACCCAGAGGTATGGAAAACCACGTGGAAGAAAACCATACTCATACCACTTGCCCAGTCCGAGTATCGAAACCCCTACCAACAGATCTAGAGAGAGAGACCTAAGCCCCTCAGCTAGACTGACTGAACTATATCGGCTGCCCAGGCCTCCATATTCTTTCAGTTTCAGGTATGGGAAGGTGCCTCATTATGATCAACGAAAATTTTAGGGGTGTCATTGGGTTTTAACGCATCGACGGATTCCCCCAAAATCGGTTTCAAAATTGCGGAAATGTATTATTCCGAATTCATTTTCACATATTGGGAGACTCCGATGCGTGGGGTAATCCCACGTGGAATCAAAGCTCCAACCCCCATAAATTTAACACAAAACTTTTCAGGTTTCGCAATGCTATATTCGGGATCAGGATTTATTAGTATGCGAAAATAAATTCGACAGCCGCATCTTGAATCCTGCACGTAGAACCGACCCTCGTGAAGGGCGACCACAAATCCCGCAATTTTTTCCGCCAGGTAACCCTCATCGTGGTAGTTCTTTTAGAGATTTTTGACGCGTATCGGGCTCAAGGCATGACCTTTTGTCTTCTTCATAATTTGTGCACCCAAATTCTCTTTTAGGACTCTCCGGACAGTTGTTGGTGACACTTTCAGACGCTTTTTAATTTCATTTCGAGACCGAGGATACTTCTTGTCGGTTAAAATATCAATCTCTCGGATAAAGTGCTATTGTGCTCAATTTACGGGGTAGTTGAAACTTCCATAAAGAATGAACCACAATTTTGTGATTTCCGCGGCTTCCGATAGAGTTGTTGATGTTTAACCACCTACCAAAAAATAATTCAATTCCGTGACCTTTTAACGTTTCGATGATCATTCGAAATGACAAACCTTCTCTGGAAAAAGTGCTCACTAGTGTTTCATCTTCCGCGGCCCTTTTGGCCCCCATGGCCGAATGCAAAAAATCTGTAAAAATTATCACTTGTCCCAACTTTTCGAAGGATATGGTCATACTTTTTTTGCGAATTTCTCTCACTCAACCTGCGCGAAATATAGGCTTACGGAGACTGTCCAAAAACCGCTTCCCACCCCTGTAATACGTCGCCCACGATGAGTGAGAAAGCGCCAACACACAGGTCAGATCTCTGCCGTCAGTATTTGGCAACGTGTCTTTGTAAACGTACGAAAATCAAATCCAACGAAATGTAACTATTAAAAACAGTCAACAATAAATTTCGTTAAGGAAAACTGACTGTATATGAAACATCAAGCACACCAGAGATGTACTTAGAAAATATAATAATTACGGCGCACACGTGTGTGTAGTGCACCACACAAGCATATAAATCCGAATGATGAATTCCAGATAGATCCCATGGGATCTATCTGGGATTCATCATTCGGATTTACATTTTAATCCTAAACTAGTCTAAACTAGTAAATGGGCACGGGGGCGGTTCTACAATAAGGCCACTGCGGTTGTGGCCATTCACCCTTAAATTTGGCGGTTTTTCAAAATGTTGAACTTATCACGGCTATTCAGGTACGAGACTATCAAATCGGCACAAAAACCCAGATCTTCCGCCGCGCGTCCCGCGCGATCGCCAATACGGATGGAGCTAAAATACTTTGTCTAAGATCTCATTTGAGTTAATTCTTTCAAAGAGGTATTCCACTTCATTGTAATAATTGTGGTTCTTGAAATCGAGGGGGGGGGGAATACACATTAAAGTCGGAATTGACAACACTCACTGACAATTCAATGATTTGTCTACGATGTTTATGTTGTGTGAGGTATGAAGTTGATGACTGACTATAATAAAACAGGTCCATCCATTATCCATAATCCATCCATCCATTAGTCGCCCTGTATACACGAATAACTTTCCCGATACTGAGCGAGATAACAAAAGGACAACATGAAGGTACGAACTTTTTAAGCTAAGGCCTAATGATATAGATGATCAGATTCCTCACTAAGGTGTGGAAGTCATTTTGAAAAGTGTGACATTAATTTTAGTGATCATATGCTCCACCTTCAAGAGGATTCTTTGGACATAAATTTTTCTGAGCTATTAATGAGATTCTACCAGGGAAAGTCAAACTAACATGTCAACCGGGTAGAAATACGAAATATCCAGTTAGCATGACTGATCAGAAATTTAGTTCCGCGTAATAGTATTACTTAACCCTTACAGGCGAATCAGGCGATGTGCGAATGAAATTCACAACCAACACATTAATACCATACATTAATAACATTAATAACAAGATGCAGAGTCGTCTGGGATTCTAATAAAAAACGATTTATTTAAAAAATCTTTAACATGATAACTTCAATATTCGGTTGTTGCCTTTATTTCATCACGATAATAATGTAAAATGAGCACAACCACACTACATATCAACGGCCTTTGCGCTTACGCATTACTGAAACTCACACATAGATGTTAAATTAAGTTTGACTACATTAATAATTGTGCGGTATCCTCTGGATACCCCACAAAGGGCATGAAAAAACTCCCTCTGTCAAAATTGGCTGCATTTTTGATATGTTGTAGCCCTTGACCTCCTGAACAACATTTATGAAGGTCCCAATACCAAAGGTCAACTCTGGTGACCTCCAGAGGTCACCAAAGTTTAACCCCCGGTCTTCTCATCACCTAAAGAAAACCCTACAAAAGTAGTTCCGCTCATTGAGACGAGCAACTTTCTCCGGTATAATTTTTCTCTACGGTCAACCCCCGATGTCACAGGTCAATCTGTTGAATCATGACCGTGATGTTGACATTGACCTGTGACCTCGGGGGTTGACCGCAGAGAAAAATGACAGAGGGCAAAGTTGCTATTCTCAATGAGTGAAACAACTTTTGTGGGAGTCATTTTTTAGGTTATGAGGAGTTCAGGGGTCGAACTTTGGTGACCTCTGGAGGTCAATAGAGAGTTGACCTTTCGTGTTGGAACCTATAAAAACAATATTCAGGAGGTGAAGGGCTACAACATATCCAAAAGTGAGCCAATTCTGACAGAGAGAGGTTTCCATGCCCTTGTGCGGTATCCTTTATTACAGGGTGTCCCAAAAGGTGTAAATGTAAAAAGATTAGGTGTAATAACAATTAATGTAAACGACTTTATGATTATTGCTAAAGAATCTGTAAAAATCCTAGGGTTCAATATTGACAGTACTCTATCGTGTAAATTACATATTGCACATTTGTCACGAATGATGTACGCAAAAATTGCCCCACTCTATACTTTGAGACCTGTGTTGACTGATAAGAACCTGCTTTAATTAAAAGTATGATTTTTCCTCATACTTTAATTAATTAACGTTAAACGTTAATTTCCTTAAAACCGATTGAAAAATTCCTTAAACTGCTGCTATACTTGTGTTAGGAAAAAAGAAATTTGACAGCATTTCTGCTGAGTTGAATGACAATCTCTGTTGGCTCGGTCCGAATCAATTATTTGTTAAGTCGGTATTATGTACAATGTTTAAAGTGATTAATGACCCAAGGGCGCCTACTGTCTTTAAAGAGATGTTTACACCTAATTCGAATATCCACTCACATGCGACTCGACTCTAATCTACACATGGTGAACTTCAATTCTGAATACGGAAGGAAGTGTTTTTCCGTGGTTGGTGCTAAACTTTGGAATGAATGGAATGTTGACCCTAATTGTTCTTTAAATTGTTACAAAAAGAAGGTTACTCAATGGGTGATAAGTGTGACAGAGTGTAATGGTCGTTACTGGAATTATAGGATAAGTTTGTTTGTAAATAATTGTGGTCTTGACACTAACCGTCTTCGTGCTTCAACTACTCACATTAGAATTACCCAATGGGAAAATGTGTTACGCTAAATAAATAAATAAACGAATATAACCAGTTTCAAAAATTCGTGGTTTGCAAAGTATCAATTGGATTTTCAAAAAAAAAATTACTGAAATTTTGAAAGGACTTGAACTTTTTACAATATCTACATTTCACGATTTGTGAAAGGTATCCTCGCTATAACGGCTGTTCTTAATTTTACACTCCCATTCGTTATTAGCATGCGGAGGGTGTGAAACTCAATTATATGCACCTGTTCGTCAATATCTCATTTCAACTCTTTCCGATGAATTAAGAAATTCTTTTTATAATTTTATTTTTCCAAATTGAGACATTCCAAAAATTTGAAAATAATTTTTAAAATTCACCGACTTTGGGTCATTCTCACACTATATCCTGCCCCTTTCGGAAAATAAGAAGCGAACTGTTTTAGCGGGGCGTATAAAAATCATTTCTTTAGTTAATTAATGCGTTCTTTTTAAAAATGTCACAAATTTACACTACTGCTCAAAAAATTCGTATAGTGGAGTTATTCGTTGAAAACAAATCAGTGCCCATTAGGCAGCGGGAATACCGGCCGGAGTTCGGCCTCCCGTATGGAGTTGGGGGTCCCAACCGTAAAACAGTTCTTTTAATAGTGAAAAAATGGAGGCAGAGAGGAAGCGTATTGAGAAAGATTTCTGTGTTTAATCCCCGAGTGCGCACTGAACAAAATATTGACCGTGTTCGTGAGAACTTTGCGATCAGTCCGAGCAATTCGACGGGCTAAGGCTGAACTGAATCTGTCGAGAACATCAGTCATTCTGGGAAGTGACCTGAAAAACAACACGAAGGTGATCAAGAAAAACGACTTAATTTCTCAAATTTTTTGCTACGATGTTTCGAGGAGTTTCCGGATTTACAGAAAAAAAAATTTTTTTTCTGATGAAGCGCATTTTCATTTAAGTGGACACGTGAACAAGCAGGATTGCCGCTTTTGGGGATCGGAGAATCCGCACGAATATGTTGGGAAACCTCTCCATCCGTTAAAAGTGACTGCCTGGTGTGCTTTGACTGCAACAGGCATCTTTGGGCCGTATTGGTTTGAAGAAAACGTAAGAACGGATAATTATTGCCAAATGATTGAAGAATTTATTCCTGACTTACTCGCCAAGGTCTACGACCTGGTGGAATAGTTCTTTCAGCAGGATGGAGCATTGGACATATTATGATGATTATGATGGACATTGTTCAACCCGGTCTCTAGGTGTTCTGATGAACCATTTTCAGGATCGTCTAATTTCACGTCGACAGCCCGATGAGTGGCCTCCAAGAAGCCCTGACTTGAACCCTTTGGGGCTACTTGAAGGATCGAGTATACACGTCGAAACCTAACACTCGTGAAGATTTGAAAAGGAATAATATCGAAGTTCAAGTGCATGCAATTCAGGCTCAAACTCTTGGCAAAGTCCTTAATAACTTCGTTGTTAGGGTCTGGGAGTGCAAAAAAAAGAAGGTTGGTTATTTCAAACACGTTCTTCGTTAGTTGTAAAATGTAAAAAATTTCAGAAGTCCCCGAATCATCAATAAAAACGTGTTTTGAAAATCTCTTCGGGAACTCTTCTTTCTTAAAAGTTATTTCTAGAATTTTGAAATTCTTTGAATTTTAAATTTCTTTGCTTGAACATTCGAAAAACTCAGAAATTCTTTTTTTTTCTTGAAATTTTGCTAATTTTAAACTTTTCTTCTTAAAATTCCGTAAATCTTTGAATTTTAATTTCCTTCTTAAAATGTTGCTGATTTGAAAATTTCTTTTCATTTCTTTTTTTCTCATTCATTTTGGAAAAATGAAATTTGAAAAGCAATTTTTTAAGGTATCGGAAAGATTTGAAATGAGATATCGACGAACAAGTGCGTTGAATTGAGTTTCAAACCCTCTAGATTTTGCATGCTAATAACGCATGGGAGTGTAAAATTAAGAACGGCCGTTACAGCGAGACCACCTTTCACAAATCGTGAAATGCAAAAATTGAAGTCCTTCTGAAATTACAATATTTTTTTTAAATCCAATTGATACTTTGCAAACTACGAATTTTTGAAACTGGGTATATTCTTTTTGGACACCCTGTACATTGCTGACGACGATGTCACTCGTGGTCCCAGGAAATGTAGACTCCTTAATACCACCAATAGAGCCAATTGACTACCTTAACCGTTTGTCTGAACGGAGAAACCGTTTGTCTGAACGGAGAAACCGTTTGTCGTATTTGAACAACGGGACATTCCCCATTGAACGAATGAAGTCGAGTAAGGCACGCGACTTTCTACC
Organism: Protaphorura quadriocellata; assembly: GCA_034698945.1. Classification (NCBI taxonomy): domain Eukaryota; kingdom Metazoa; phylum Arthropoda; class Collembola; order Poduromorpha; family Onychiuridae; genus Protaphorura; species Protaphorura quadriocellata. The sequence continues at coordinate 10,033 of JAQGCA010003967.1, forward strand.
TCCACATGACGGAGGTAGAAAAGTTTGAATTTCGAAACAAAGTATAAATGTTAAGCCAACCAGAGATGTGAGAATGAACGGTGAGAATACGTTTGCCAAGGCAATCGCGCAGTAGAGAGCCGAGATGCGACTTTATTTTCTGTAGACGGATTCAGAACCCACTACTCAATTCGGCGTCTGATTTGCTCCCACTTCTATCCGCGCAGTTGGATTCTCATTTGAATTCATATCACAACACGAGCGCTGAACGTAACGTACTGTTGCTTTGTTTTCTTGAAATCGGTATTTTCATTTTCAAAACCGAAGGCAATTAGTTTTGAGATTTCTCAAATGGAAAACTAGATTACAAAATGTGTTTTAACTATTGAAATTGATTTAGGAACGAAGTTTGAAATTTCAATTTTTGATTTATTCTGTTCAGTGAAGAAGATTTCCAAAAGTTTTTTAAAAGTGATTTCTTCCGAAGGCAAATGCAAGATTGTCAAGCAAAAGACGAAGGGAGAACTTCAGAGATTCGTATGGGCTGACAATTTCCTATGTCATCACAGTGGCTAACGGACAAAAATGAAGAATGAGAGGTAAGTGGCTTCAGAATTTTATAAAATAATTGGTGAATTAAGTAAGGCTTAATGTCCAGCCATCATAGTGTAGTGCATGGGAATCCGGTACTACACGAGTAAAGCTTTGATGTTTCGGCTGGACAGCTGGATGGGTCAAATGATGTGTGGGTTTTCACAATGGGAATGGCAACATTCATAAGGCTCTGTGTGTATAGCAATGTCCTTTTGCTGATACGGGCGGGGAATAGGGTACGAATGAGTGATGGTTTGGAATGCTACGGCTTGTGTGCAAAAAGATACAAATGTCTAATATCTTAATTTGATCTATGTTGTGAGGGGACATAAAAATTCCAGTCTAATCTCAATACCTTGGCTCAGAAGCAGAGAAC
>JAQGCA010003968.1:0-10980 GCA_034698945.1 Protaphorura quadriocellata
TTTCGGTTGCTGGGGCATCCTTATCATTTCCTCCAAGTGTAATTTTTGAAATTTTTGAAAAAATGAATCTGCGTATGAACTAACCTAGAGGGAGATGTCAAACAATCTTGGTATACCCTCAATCACTTACTAGTTGTTGTCTGACAATTATATGTAATTTTTTTAAAAATCGGGATGGCGAAGAAGGGCCCGTTCACAAAATGTACAAATACTACTATCAAGTATCAAGTAGGTAGTTTATCAAATTCTTCATTCTTCACATCTCCACCAGGCATCACTGGCTTCATCAAATATAAGATATAAATATAGAATAAGCTTTGATTATTTTAATTCACAAAGCACGATAATATTTTCGGACCCGACACAGGGCATGATAATGAAGTACAAAAATTGGGTGTCGGGTCAAGGTCCTCGTGGTCAGCTCAGGTGCATTTTTCGTGACTATATTTTATCCAGGCAGGTTCAGAGAGCAATGACTTTCATCATTTTCTCCATTAGGTTACATGGAGAAAGATCTGGGCTCGAATTGAGCACCGGGCTCTAAGTGGTCAACGGGCAATTACGGTATTTAGAAGATCTAAATACAAACCCTACTCTAAAAATATACAAAGGAAAGTCAATTTACTTGTGTCGTAATTAATTGCATTGCTAAAAAATTCAATGTAATTTTAATTGCTTCCAAATTAATTTTGCATTATTTTTTAATTTGTATGTAATTCAATTTTGAAAAACTGATCTAACAATAAGTGGCAAAATAAGGCCAAGGGTCATCTAATTGTGTTGAAGCAATTTTACAGTAAGACTCTTCGTATGCGCATTATAGCCAGCGAGTACAGTTTTATAAAATGTAAATTTTACGTTATAATAACATAACAATTCTCAAGGACCCACGACAAAGAAACTTCGATACTGTATTGTTTGGGCATTCATAGTTTTCATTCTAAACACTAATACGATGGCTTTCCAATTGAATCGTCGCCCCACTCGAGTTTTTGATATTTTATGAAGACAGATTATTCTATTTGATTTACACTTAAAGAATTCGTACAAAGTAAACTCTAGTCAAACATTCCATTGTAATTTTATTTGGTACTATCAAAACTTGAATTTGAAAATTGGGTTTGTTTAAATCGCTGTAGAAACTATCATTGATATAATTTTACATATGTACGTATATATATTTTCAGTACAAAGTGAAGGCAGAATGTGGGATTAGTCTTGTTAACAAAGTCGACAATTAAACTGTAACAAAATGTACGCCTTAAAGATCCTGACCATGTATACAATAATCACTTCTGGTTTAATAGTCAATGGCAATTTTGTTCAATTTAATTTTACTAGATTAATTCATTTTGTCGACTTGAATAAGGTGCTTCGTGAATTTCAACATTGCCACACACAATTAGACTTTCTCTTAAGTCCTAATTTTGAGATTGAATTAGATCCACTCGTTTCACCACTGTCATTATATAACACTCCTTCGAGTGACACCGAGATTTCGAATCAGACGTACATTACAAGAATTGCCCTCAGAAGAAAATTTTCCTGTCGTGCCTTAATTATTATTCCTACTGACTTGAGATCTGTAGAGTATGACAAAATTGATAGATACATTAAGAAAAGATTGCAATATTGTCACCACCTCCCTTGCTTCGAATTACCATCATTTGTTTTTCTGGCTACATTTTATGAACAAACGAAATCTTTAAAAGAACTTATCTCACCACGTTTTCTAGGCGATACATCAAGTTTTAGGATGTCAAGCAAATATATTATTTTGTATGCCTGTGAAGAATGCTCGTTTGATATGGACGCTCGTACAGTCGAAAATAAGAATCCTTCGAAAAACATGGTCATTTTTGAAGCTCATCTTGTTCCAGACATTCATTCTACACCAAAATTCTATCTTCACACACAAATTCCAATTACGAATTCTCATTTCAGTCAGTAGAGACAGCAATAGAGAAATTATGGAAGGAAACCAAGGAAGGAAAGATATACAAATCATTTAATATTGCATCGGAGGTCAACATAATCAAATCCATGCTCAAGTTTACAAAGAATCCATTTAAGAAACCTGACAGCTCCAGAATCTTAACTTTCGAAGTTATAATCCAAATTTTACTGTGTGAAGAAATTGAATACTTCGATGAAATTAGTCCAACTTCAGATACACTTAAATTCTATCAAATGGTGCACAATCTAATCCGGAAAGTTGTTCTTGATATTGATGCAGGTCGTCATGTTGCCCAACCCATTACCGTAATTGTTGGAAGTACTAGCTGGAACTTCGCAACTTGTGTATACACCAGGGATATGCTGCCGTACACATTTTACATCTCCCCATTTGATACCGAATTATGGTATACGTTTGCTGCTACAATTATCATAATTCCGTCTGTTTTATGCATTGTATACCTATGGAAAGTTTCAAAATGGAGGCGTCGCAAAAATTTCTGGAATTTTCTCTATAGTATTTGTACCGTGACTGTTGGAAGTATACTTGGAACATCTCATGATTTCTCAGCTGAAGTTACAAAAAACCCAACCTTGAAATTTGTTTGCAGATTAATACTGGGACTGTGGGGACTACTTGCAGTTGTGATTACAAACGAATATCGGAACATGTTTATAGTAGATCTTATTACTCCTATGCCAAATCCCAAAAATATTACACACTTCTCAGAAGCACGATCCTATTGATTTTATTCCAATAAGGACTTTGAATTCAACTCAATGATTGATGAGGATCCAAACACTGCCTTACTAAAGTTTCGGCAAAATGAATCGGAAATTCAGAATTGTATTTCCAAACCCACGACGTATTTGAAAAATTATTATTTTAATACAAAAGTATGCTGCTCGCATGTGGCAAAAATTCTTGAGGATTATGGATTAACTACCGCAGAGCTCTCAAAGTGGACAGTGATAGAAGAAAATAATGATAACGTTATCCCATCTCGTCTAGGGAATTTTATCGTAACTGAATCCATGTTAAAACCTGAAAATGCGTATGACGAAGTATCAGATTGTTCTAAGAGAGGATTTATTCATGAGAACTCAATTGTGGATACTTTCATGGAATACACGAAATTGAAGAACCAGCGTGTAATTTTCTACAAAGGAGACGAATCTCTATTCAAGGGGTCTATTGCTTTTGTATTTTATGATTGGAATAGTGAATATTTCTATTCGCGAATGCAACTGCTTGTGCAATCAGGGATGTACAGCATTTGGGACAAGTACTGGCGTATTCACTATCCAGAACATTGGAATTCGGCATTGGACGATTTGAAAAAAAATGTAGTAAAGGAGGAAATTGACGGAATTTTTCCAATCTCAATACATTCAACAGTAGTTACCGCATTCTATATTTACTTGATAAGATTAGGTTTCGCATCGGCTTGTGTCAGTGTTGAATGTATATCTTATATTATGCGAGCACATTTTGTAGAGTTCTATTTTCACCCGAATAGTCGCGTCTAATGTAGTCTTACTCATGGACAGCTTGCAGTTCTTATCTTTCATTTGAGAAGATGTTGATTGCCTATGTTCCAACTAATTGTAAGTACGAAAACATATTACTGTAATGCGGTAAAATAAAATACAAAATTCCTTGACAACCCTTCCCTGAAGGGTTGGGAGAAGTCAAACAATCTTGCACATTTGCATACACATTAGATACATCTTCATTATTTGCAGCCAATATGACATTCTCAAAATAAATCTGAAAATAATTCCACCTGAGCTGAAAGAACTAACCGAGTACTTCAATCTTGATAAAATATTTAATGTGTTGCTGTAATGTGATATTTTTTTTTACTAATTTCTGAAACAAGTTTTCTCCTTAAGTACCAAGAAAAATTACTTAAACATTTTTTCAACTTTGTAATTTAATACTGTACTACTACACGCATATCGTACCTCGTAAAGTGGAATTCGTGAAGACCTCGTTAATAATGTATGTTTCAATCGTAGGCATAATTGTGGAACTCCAGTCACTCTATCAAAGTAAAGGCTTCCAGTCAGTGTTTATATTTTATATGATACATGATATATCAAATAGATACAAGCAGCTGCAATTGACGACGTGTTCAAACGACTCGTCGCAAAGAGTTCAGGTCAAGGTCACTAAGTTCACTCTGTTGTTGGCCAACCAATCCGACACACTAGATAATTTTTAGAGGACTAATTCCTCCCCCTGTCACCAAAAAAAAATCAAAAGTGATTCCAGGGAACTTCTTAATCAAATTCTAACCGGCTAATTTTTACAAAGAGCACAAGTCAATTTCGTTATTTACTAATTGCGACAATCGTGCCGGCTTGGATAATTCATTCAAACATATACCTGTGGCTAATTAATTGACTTAAATTTCGACATATGTACTTTAGATCCCGACTCATCGTCAAAGAGTGATACCCACGTGCTCATTATCTCTTTCACTCAATTCATTTTTTATTACCTAACGCGTTTTGACATTTTGCAAACGAACTTCCCGTCTTATTTCTCATACTAGGCGGAATATTCTGCATAAATTCAATTGTTCCAGTGTGATCAACGGTTCCAGCTGGAGTTGGCTGTACAGAAATTATTCAGTTGTACCGATTCCGGTATTTAGATAATTCACTCACTATAATTCAGTTCATAATCCCCAACGGATATTATCAGGGCGTTACATAAAAGATAGGTGTGAAATTCAAAGGTTCTAAAATTTTGAAATGACTACAATATTTTATACATCTGCATAGTAAAGGTTTTGAATGAAAAGTTGTTTAATTATGACTTCTACTTCTACCATGCTCGTTCCTACATTCCTATTTTAAAGAATTATTTCCTAGATAATTATTATTATAAAAAATCCGAAGACCTCTGGGCAGGAGTATGTAAGTTTAATTCCGTGGTACAAAGTGGAAATAGGCCCATTTGTTTTCGCACGGCCCAATATGTTCTTCAAAGCTGCACAATCCTTGTCGTTGTCATCCATTTTGTCAGAAATTCCTTAAAATAAATCCAGTGATAATTTTATTTCCTGCAGTTCCCTTTAGTTTTAGTAGTTCGAACTTCTGTAAACATACTACCACAAGCCCGGTAACGAAAATCCAAACTCTTGGGCTCATTAGATTTAGAAAAGGACTAAAGTGATCAGCAGCAGCTGCTTCAAAAAGTTAATTTCAATTGATGGTCGAGTTGATTTCATACCGCTATGCGAGAATTCTATTTCATCAAATTCATGCATTGTTATTGACATTTGACATTGACATTGCCATTCGTAAAAATTACCATCTACAGTGTGAAATTAAATTCAATATTATCTGTCTGTAGTTTGCATCTGGATGGTTGTACCTTATTGCTAGAATAACATGCAATGAGAACAATACCGGCGAATATTTAACAAAAGATCGACTCGTTGCGTGCGAGTCAGAGTTGGACTTAAAGTAAAGTTGGCACGCTCTATATGTTACCGATAAAATCATAATGTCTCATTTTATTTCGTTGGAGAACCCAAAGGTAAAATTCACCGGTAAACATTGCAGTCAAGCTCACGTATTTTTTTGTTAAGAATACTACTTAGTTTGGGGAAGCTACACCAAGCTGTGGGTAGAAATTCCCAAACCATGTCTGCTCAAGGGACCGCAGCCTCTCCACTCCAAGAATCGGTTAATACTCACTACAAATCTGCCTATTTCGTGCAGTATTGATGTAATTCTGTAGAAAAATGAAGTGGCGAGTGCTGGATTTCAAAATTACACAAATTAGTAACACTCAAAATTGTCAAAATTAACAAAATACCATTATCGTCCGGTAAAGGTGTAAATGTGCATATATTTCCGCTTTTTAAAATAAATTTTTCATAACTTCAACTGTTGCGAAGGATAAAGTTTTCGATACGGCACGGTCATAAATAGTCCTGTTATATGTACTAATTAAGTCTGTATCGAAAGAATGACTCCGGCAGTATTTATGTAGCTTTCAACACTTTTAATTATTATTTTTATTTGTAATAACCAAAAATAATAGTTAAGAATTAATCAACACAGCAAAGCAGAGGTTCCATCTAATCAGAAATAACAAATCATATGCAGTCGGTTCAATTTGGGTCTCATACCTTAGAATATTGCCCCAACACATTTTATCATGATTATAAGTCCAATTTTAATATTAGACTTTGCTTTGAGAATGGAAATGGCTGTTTGGAATGAAAGGGATAACTCGATATCTAAAATGTTCTAACTAGAGCATTTTTCATCGATTGAACACAAGTTTTAAATAAAACAATTATTAGGAAATTAAGAACTAATCAACACTTCAGAAGATATGATCGCGGGCGACCAAAATACATGGTATGGTTGAGTGGCACGGAAAAAGGAGTGCGTGAACGGTCGTATGACACCTGCACCTGGTAAGATTGTATCAGGAAGGTGGTCGCCTAGCTCAGGTAGTCGGGTGTTTAGATAGGGGTTCACTCGTGCCCGGATTGTAAGACATTCGTCAAGAATGTCAGCATTTTCGTTAATCACGACTGGAAGCAATAATCAAATCTTACCAGTCAATTAAACAAAATTCAAATTTCGGGTTCACTAATCAAGTTTTATACAGTGTGTTAATGACTTTAAATACAATATAATTGAATTCTATCTTTTTCAAAACATGCGTCGCAAAGCGTTCAGGTCAAGGTTGCGAACTAGACCGCCTGCTTGGCCAGCCAGGTCAACACAGCTGAGCATTTTTAGAGGATTAATTCCACCTGCACCGCCCTCACCCCCTCCTAAGCCACCCCCTAACAGTTTTCCTATCCCCCCTCCTGACCTACCCCCTAATAGGCCCCTTAATCCGCCTCCAGACACACCACCTAACATTTTCCCTATTCCGCCTCTTGACCCACCTCCTAATAGGCCACCTAATCTGCCTCCTGACCCACCCCCTAATAGGCCACCTAATCCGCCTCCTGACCCACCCCCTAATAGGCCCCCTAGTCCACGTCCACCTACGCCCCCTAGCATTCTCCATATTCCCCCTCCTGAACCACCACCTAATAAGCCCCCTAATCCGGCTCCAGACCCTCCTCCTAATAAGCCCCCTAATCCGGCTCCAGATCCACCCCCTAACATTCTCCCTATTCCCCCTCCTGACTCACCCCCTAACAACCCCCCTAGCCCACCTCCTGAACCACCACCCGCAATTTGTGGAATAGCTTTGCTGAGACTTGACGTAATGGCCTGGAGTCCGCAAGAAATAAGAGGCTGATATGACTGGCAGGTCTCATCATTCGGAACAATTTGCGCTGAAAATAAGAAAGATAATAATTTAATGTCAAAAATGATTTCAATGAATTTCATTAAAAATTTCTAGCGATCGAATCTTCCCATAGCTCACTAATTTCTTTAATTTTGTAATAGAAATGTGTCAATCGTGCCGGTTTTTACTATGATGCATTCAAACATACATCTGCAGTATGCATGTACTCATTGATTGACTTTTTCGACATAAGGTACTACAGATGTCGATTCATCGTCAAAGAGTGATACCCACGCGCTCCGTTATCTTGTCAAAATTACCTAAAGCCTCCTGACATTTTGAAAACGAACCCCCCTTTACATTTCTCATACTTTGCGGAATATTCTGCATAAATTCAATTGCTCCAGTGTAGTTGACAGTTCCTTCTGGGGTTAGCTGCAGAGAAATTTTTCAGAATAAATTATTGCTTACTTGTACCGATTCGGGTATCTTTTTTTTTGGTCAATTCACTCACGATATTTATTTTCGTCAGAGCGCATTTCACGACACACTGAAATGAAATGAAATAAACATAACAACGATTTCAGATTAACTGTAAAGCTGTTAGCTTTACAGCTTTTGAGACAGTGCTGACACTATCTCAAAAAGTCGTCACGATTCTCGTTCTTACGTTCCCGATTAAAAATATGTTTAACAAAAGAAATTACCAAATAATTAGAACTTTGTGGCTTTAGTTCAGTGGCACACAGCGCCAATGGAACCATTTGTTTTTGGAGCAGACCCACCATGCTACTCAAAGCTGTACAGTCCTCCTTGTCATCCGATTGTCCGGAAATTCCCTAAAAGCAAATACAGTAAGCATTTAATTTCCTTCAATATTTTAGGACTTTTTATTTTTGTAAACATACCGAGAATAATCCGATGAAAATTAGAAGAACCGCAAGCACGGTACTCCTACTATCCAAATTTTTACTCATTTTTATTTTAAACTAGGACCAGCCGATGATCAGATTAGGAAGAGGACTGAATGATGAACCACAGCTACTTTTAAAGCATTTAAAATTGTTGGATGAGTTTTATCAGAATTATATAAGAACAAAAACCGGCAAAATGGGCACGTGATTTCTTTCATTAAATGCGCCTATTGTTAGTATATTAACATTGTCATTATAAAAAAATAATATGCACTGTGAAATTCAATTCAATATGTGATTATCTCATTATGCAATTAAAGTGGATGACAATTCGAGGAAAAGCTAGCGCTCACCGAACATTATTTATTTGGCATCCCGCCTGAAGTTTTCCGAGAAAAGATAAAGGAAAACGAAAGGTTAATTAAATACAATAAAAAATTCATGTGACAAATCAGAAAAGGAATAGGTTTAATATGAATTCAGTTGAATCAAAAGATTTATTCTGCCCTTGAAATATTTGTTCATGAAAAGACGTCTCATTTTGAGTTTTATATTTTTTCCCCCATTTTCTAAAATTATTGCCAGTTTTCACAGCATATTTAAATCATGTCCACAAAACCAGCTCAAGTATTTTCTTTGTAAACCGGAAGTAAAGCACGAATTCCCCACACGTCTCCATTCCCTCGGAACGTGACTTTATTTCTGGAATAGTTCATCAGTTCAAAGTACAATGTCGGCATGAAAATTCAGTACGTCTTCCCTGCCACTTTATTCGCCGATGGGGGAAATATCCAATGACCTTCCGTTATATAGCAGTTATGGTATCCTGACTTGGAAAACTATTGCATGTGGTCTATTTTATCCCATGGCAATAATTGGTTTAATAGCTTTAATTGTACAGAAAGAATAATGCAGTATGTTCCTCGGAAAATATTCTAAAAAATCTGAAGCTAATCTGAATTCCAGTTTTGTGTACAAATGTTGCTAGACGAAGCCAATCCGATGTAAAGAACGAAAAGTTTTAATCACAACACAAACATCTATATTTGCAAAATAAAGTATGCGTGCAAAAGGACAAAACACGCATAAATGGAGAAAATTAAAGGTTTAAAACATTTAACGTTATAAGATTTTAGTTTGGTCGCCAGTGATTCCTGCGGTTCCGGATTCTAAGCTCCTTTGTAAGATCTTCATCGTCAGCGGTGACCTCCGAATTCCCTTCGTCATCCTTACAAAGACTTCCTTTCGATTTTCTGCGTTTTCAGTTGTACTCCTGGGAGGCGGATGAACTTTGAAAGTTTGATTGAAATGACCTTTGTTTCTTCAAACTGGAAACTCCTGATGGCCACGTCCCGTTCTGCCTGGACATTCATTTCTCCACCAAGAACTGGAGGAGTCTCTGGACTGGACGAACATTCTGTCTTGATGATGAACTCGAGGCCATATCAGACACATGATCCTGACGTTTCTCAACTAATATTTCTTCAGGAAGTTCTGGCGTTTGAGAATCTGGAGTCGAACTTCTCCCAGGATATCTTGTTTGATTATATTCAAAACGTTGACGAAGAAACACTCTTCGGTTGTCGATACTTCGGACACTTAGCTCCTGGAAACTACTCAGATTATCGTCATCCTCATCGTCCGCATCGCAGACTATCTCCCACTTGTCAGAATCAATCTTTACTGGACTGGGTAGGAGTGGGACGGTTCATACATAATCTTGTCATTTTCCCATGATTCTCCTGGGATCAACCTGATTCGTAATCATCACCATCCCTCCACAGCTCGGGGTCATTCTCATCACTATTGCTCATTTTATCTAAAAAAATGAATCGAAAAATTTGCGTGTTTTAGGTTGTATGAGGATCTATATGAGCTCAACGATCTGTGCGAAATGAGAAAGTATGTATGTGAAAATGTGCTTACCTTCCATTATTTCGTAGCTCCGCTCTGTAGACTTTCTCTCCAATTTTTCCTCACCGCTCTCACTTTCCAACACTATTTTTTCTGCGATGTCGACACGATTCTACCAAAAAGCGTTCTGATTATTTGGACAGAAAAATTAAACTGACTATAATTTTTTTCAAATATAACCAAACAAATTTTCTGGTTGTTCGTAAACAAAATTTGTCCAGAACGACAATGAGAGGATGACACCGGCTCATTCGATTTACCTAAGCTAAACGAAAACCTAACCTTGGTCTTTTGTATTCCGATTCGACTCTACGGCATAGTATGTATACGCTTTAACTCACGATTATAAGTATCAGACGACCAAATTTTTTTTTATAGGAATGAGTTTCTTTGCTCCACTTGTTGGCTATGGAACTCAAAGTAATGAAACTGAATTCGGGTCTTATGGGTTACTCGAATGAAGGTTTTCTTTTATTCGTTGTCAAAATCTGAAATTCCTGTTAAGAATGTCGTAAACTTTATAATCACTCTAAACTTTTAAACAAAACTATGCAGTCCTGAATTATTTCTACACAATTTGCATCACAAACTATTTTTTGAAGGCAAAAGTTACGTTTGATTTAATGTTAAGTACCAGTTCGTATTAAAAATCATCATAAACTACTGCTTGGTAGGAGAGAGTGGAATGTATTTTAACACATTAGTAGTGCGACACACCAGTCTCTAATTGCACCCGGTCTCTAATACAGTCCGGGCAAATTTTAGTCTGCACTAAAACCCGATCTCCATTATAACCCGGTTTCAAATTTAACGCTGCCCTGTTTTCTTCCCCTATTCCTTAAGGTGTAGTGACAGGTTCAGTTTTCAAACATTCGAAATGCCATAGCGATGCTAGAATTATGAAATCCCAGGGTG
>JAQGCA010003969.1:0-10980 GCA_034698945.1 Protaphorura quadriocellata
CCCTGGTCGCAAAACCAGGTTTCCGTAATACATTGGCATGGGATGCGCGACCAGGCAAGAAAAAAATGCTATTTCCGATTGTTTACTAGTTACCGACTCTCCTTACTTAAAACAAACGGTTGAAACTTCTTGGGTGTAATATGCTACGAACAGATAACTCAAACTCTTCACATTTTAAACAATGAGAGAAAGTGCAACACACGACACTATTGATGACACCCGCCCTTTGGAATAAGCAGACATGAGTATTGCAGAAATGTACATCCAGTTCATACATACATAATCATAAAAAAGAGAGAAACAGTCGCCATTTATTAAAACGATAATCACTGTCGTTGCATTACAGAGGGTGTCTCCTCATTTATTTGGCCACTTTGCAATGGTTCTCCTTTCTTAACCCTGCGCGCTAAAAACTTGAAATTTGGTAAACATACAACCCTGATATTACTCTTCATGAAAAAAAATTGGAATTTTCAAAGTTTTTGAAAATGTGGGAAAAATTGTAAGTTGAAGTGAATTTGATGATTCCAGAACTTTTCTCAGTGTTTCGCGTACTGAGTTTTCCATAAAAACAGTTGTCAAAGAGACGTAAAGGGACGGAATTACTGTACCTCGCAGCACAGCGACTATCATACTCAACTCTGGCGGATTTCGTCGAAATTACAAAATTATCGGGCTCCCACCCCCCGCTGTGAAGCATAAACCTCATCGACATTCCGTAAAAAACAAGCCAAAAGAGAAATTCGGGAAACGATTATGGTTGTGGGTGCAATGACGGGTCGTGGAGTCATCCCTCCATCAGTCATCCATCCATCAAGGTGTCCCAAAATGTAACAACTATCTCGGAATACTTCATTCAGCAGGTGTTGAAACCAATTTTGGAAAGAAAAGTTCCAAAATTATATCCGGGAGAGGCCAGCAAAATTTTTTCGACCATGACGCAGATTCGTCGCGCACATCCCGGAAAACCGCCCCCTGCGCAGAAGATTTGAGGTCAAAACTTGGAATGACCATCATTCCCAAGGCAGAGACCCCTGTCAAGAGCCCTGACCTGTAAGGCTGACGTCAGTCCCACGGATTTTTTTGGATTCCGTTTCCTAAAACAGAAGCTCATGTACCGACAGGCATCGGCATGAAATGGCGTTTGGAAACTTCTCGAATCCTGAAATCCACTTCAACATCTATTTTTTTCATGAAGAGTAATATCAGAGCTGTAGGTGTACCAAATTTTGAATCTTTAACGCGCAGTGTTACGGAAGGGGAACCATTGCAAAGTGGCCAAATAAATCAGGAGACACCCTCTGTAAGGCCAGCCCTTCGACTCGTGTAAGTTACAAATGATATCTACAAAATACTTAAGGTTAAATGAATATTCTAAACTTTATGTTTCTTAATATCAAGACGTGTTATGTAACTGGTTCTATAGAATTTGTGACGACCCCTTCAGTGCGATTATGGCAACGTCCATAGCCAATGCATTTGCATTCAATAACTGTTGAGAAAATTGTTAAAAAAAAAACATGGTGAAAGTTCCCCTCGCTCCAAGTAACAAAACGATCACTTTCAGGTGACGGACATTGTACCTCTCTCTTAGCTAGACATGAGTTGATAGAAGAGATGAGATAGTGTATCATGAGATAGTAGAAAATGTTTACAATGAAAGATGTCAAAGTCAAATTCACGAGTAGTCGAACTGAACCCAATGGAATTAGAATGGGATGAATTTCTAGTTCGTTGCGAAGTTCTGGAGACAGCGTGAGAATTACTTTAAGAAAATTTTAATTTGAAAAACTGCTTGCATTTACAACCTCATGCACTTTCATGGGTTAATAGATTTTGTAAATTGACAAGGAGTCTTGACAAAGGCGTAATAGATGAATTTATATTAGGAGTACATAAGAATGAGTAAGCGTCAGCTCTGAATATTATAAATCTGTTCTACCTGTCCCAACCAGATACATTACCTGGTACCCAAGGAGGACAAGAATATCCTCTTGTTTATTTTTTTATCATCTCAGAGAGTGTAATATAATTTAGACTCCCTGTCCTAATCAGTTTTTGCTCCGTAAAATGGTCGTTTCGGAACTACCGTGCTACGCAGCGCGTCTCTACCTGAGTCACGTTCGGCAGTTTACACAAGTCTTGAAAGACTCCTTCGTCCTATTTTTTATATATTTTCCAAAGCCCCTTTTTCTCATCATGGACACTCCCTCGTAGTCTTCACCAAGACATCTACAGCAGCATCCAGCAACAACTCCTAGCTTCCGTTGAGTATCTTGGCCGTTGATCGTGTTCGTAGTTTAAAAAAATACAATCACGAAACTCAACGGACTTTTTCCACACTGGAAATCATATAAGATTCGATATGCGTTACGTACCCCTTTACTCTAAGGCTACTTTTTAGTAATATTTCATCGCTCCTGTCTGATAAACCCTCTGATTATTAGGGATAAGCCAAGCTCTACCATTATTACTATCACTTTATAATGCGGAGTTTAACAGGACTGGTTTCTGGACAAAGGTATAGTGCGTAATCTATGTAATTGTATTCACAGGCCACGGAGTAGTTCCTTGAAGTAAATAAACTAAGACATGATTTAGTAATATTAGTAATGAAGTCCGGTCTTTTCAGTACCATTAGAACCATAAATTGCGTAACACAGGGTTTGGTTTGAATTTTGTAGCGTGTAGGAATAATCAATTTTGATAATATTGCGTAGGTTCGGACTTTTAAGTTTTTCCCAAAATCGTAATATGACTGACTCAACGTGAAACTCCTGAATTTGTCTACGACATCTGTAATCCCTGGTATTTCTAAATTCCAAATTCGGACAATCACTATTACTTCTAATACTAAATCCAAACGCCAACATTATTTCAAAGTACTTCCCAAGATTCAAACAGGAAATTATACTTAAAGAAAGCAAATAATTTGTGATTGAGTCAATGCGTTCAGGGGTAAGTCTTGTAACCTCACAAGAAAGTGATTCCAAGTACATGTGCGGAAATATTAACTTCAAAAGTCAAAGGTGGACAGAAATCGCAATATCAAATATATCATGTAAGGCATTCCCATCTGCTTCTACATACTTTGCAAGACTTATTGTCTGATCTGAATTTACGTTTTACCTTAGGACGAGTTCTTAATGAATGTCATCGCGGCCTATCAAGTAAATACCTAACTCTAAATAATGGGATTGGAGTCCTCTGTTTTGTATAGTCTTCATTGTATGTATGTATGTATAATATTATTAAGCGAGTCAGATTCAAGAACTTGGAACCAGTCCAAGACTATTATAAGATCTTTGTGGCAAGGCTAGCTTCGATAAGGTGAGACATGGCTCATTTGCAGATAAAATTGAAGTTTTTGAAAAAAATAATAACGCCGAAAAATATTTCTCTGGACTGAACTGCATTGCGCAAGAAGCAAGACTCTCTAGCAGTTTGTACTTTCCACGCAAGCGAAATCATTTCAGTACAAGTCCTGCAATCAGTTCGTAGGGCGATTTGGAAATTTTAATAAATGAGGTTTCAAATATTTAAAGATACAATTTACGGCAACAGTTTTTAGGATAGTATTGGCGGGAAATCGAGAAAGAATGACGGTATAAGAATGTAGAGGCTGCCAGATTATTACGCACTAATCGTATACATAACGTCGAGTGAGCTTGTGAACACAGTGAGGCTTGTCAAGTAAACTATGTTGTTTGTTCACGTTAAACATTTTGCTAAATTCTTGTTTGTGCGCAGACTAGTCAGAGTCCACAATATTATTGTTTGTACAACGAGATTCCAAACCAAACCGACGAAACGAAACGACAGATGTTAATTGACATTATCATCTTCATGAGGCCAGGGCATATATAACGCTAACGTAAACATAAATTCACCAAAGACATTGAAGGGTTTCTTTTGCTCAACATCATCTCAGAGATTTTAGCCACCATGGTTTATTCCTCAGAGTAAACCGGATAAAACAAAGTCGTCATACCTTGTGTTAATAAGGACGAAACATTTCAACTTTTAATTGGCATTCCTTCAACCTCATGTGGATTCTATCCAACCGGTGGATTACTTATACTTATGACCGGATCGCTTATAGGATAATGATAGGGTCATTAGAATACACAGTGTGTAGTGCAGAACACTCTTTAGTTCGCGTAAACACGCACAAATTGATGAGGAATTAGGTCCACTTCACATTACTTGACATTCAAAGCACACCTTCTGTTTACGACAAAAGAAATCTTGAGATTTTTTATTCGATTTGCTTTATAGGAATACGAGCTAAATCATTATTTAAAATGAACAAATCCTGAACTGCCTATACTTTTTGTGAACAATTTGAGAGAATTGCATTACACCTAAAAGATGGGGATTCGAGTTTCGAATATTTAGATGTGCAGACAGACACCTTATTTCTGATTAAGGTCGACCGGAAATTGTAATAAGAGGATTGTGATACGTCGCGGGAGAAACAATCTCAGCAGTCATACAAAGGCGAGGTATAGAACCCATCAACGACTACAATCATACCCCGTATAAAACCAAAATCTTTAAATGAACAGCCCTAGCAGCGACTGGACATCTGAGCCACTTCCTGGACTATTTATTCTTACCTTAGTGAACAAAAAAGATTGAGATTTGGCGGGAGATTTTTAGGGGTTAAACCGGAAAGGAGTTGGAACAGGGAAGTGTATTGGAGTGGTCCTTGTTCTTATTGAAAAAAAGAGAAGACTCTTCCGCTGACCTATCTAACTAACGACTCAAGGAAACTGCACTTCTGAAGAACAAGGTCTGCCAGCTGATCTCCTGAGAAAAAGGTTCTTCCGACCTTAAGGAAGGCTGTGGAAGACATCTCCCTTGGAGAAAGAAAAAACAGTTTTCTTTTCCTAATCACAGCGGAGCTCGAATTGTTCCCAGGTAAGAGGAAGTTGTTTCGTGTCGTAAATAGACTAATAATACATTAAGGGAGATACATAATGTAATATAACAAAACAGAACAGAAGGAACCATGGGCGCATCTTACGTCTGCTGGTAAGTAGTTAGATGCTGCATAAACCAGCCTGGGACCTCGATTTTTAGTCCGTGGATAGTGATGACTGGAGGGTAGACCCTTATTTCTCACCTTTCTTTGGATTATACTAGGTCACTCTTTGACTCCTCGTCCACATCCTACCACTGCCACTATGGAGGTAAAAAGACCAAGAAAATCTAGTGTAACCTTCTTAGATTAAAACTCATTTCTCTTTCTAAATGAATCTTTCAAATCTAGTTTATATATAAGACCAAGACAGCATCCTTCCTTCCTAAATCATCAAAACATTACACACAGCTACCAGTTTTTCTTAGCCTCAAGGATTCAATCTGTCCTACTTCTAATTCTCTTTTCCTTTGGCTGATTGTAGTTACGCAGTAAGAGTAGTAGTAAGGGTTTCTTGCCCAAAATCACCGGTGATCTTGAGAGTTTGGAGCCTTTTTCTTGGTTTGGTTCATTTGGGCCAAAGGGAATAAGGGTCTCTTTTGGATTGTTTGTGGCTGAAGGGATTTGAAGATCCAGCTGCAGCTGCACACCGTCTGCCTCCTCCTCAGAAAAAAGACAGGTGGTTCGGTTCCTTAATTCATGTTTTCGTCTTTGCTTTACGACAACCATTTCCTAGGCTCCTCAGTCCCATTATACCGGTATACATTTTCTCAACAGCCATCTCACACTATTAAACGTAAGGAACGAAGATATTCTTCCCGCCAAAACCTTAGAGGTGTCATTCAATGGAGATACGGAAGCCGGGCTGCTGCTCCAATAACATGTCTATACTCCTTCGCCCGGATGTCGTCTTCAATATGTTGATCTTGATTTTCAAGTAAAAGTGGATCCCACTACTATGTAGTCCATGTAGCTTGCGTACAGACCCACTAATTTCTTCAAACACTACAGTACTCTTATGTCTAGAAATGCCTTGATCCCAAAACGAGTAGTTTTCCAATACAGGTAATTAGCCAGGAAAAAAATATTTTAGCCTTCCAGTGGTTCACCTGTTTTGAATATTTGAGACGAATTGATTATTTGCTTTTGTTGAATTCGTTCAACGCCAGCATTCCAATACCGGTCAGTCGACGACAGATTATCGGAAATGTTTTCACTAATCCTGCGAAACTATCCATTCGAAACTACCCAAGTAGAGCCAAATATTTTCTTCATTAATTGTAAATCATAGTATTGCTATTCTCTGCAATAATCTGGACTGAATGTTAACTTTTCACTCTCTCTTGAAGTTGATCTTGATAGAATACTATGCTCTGCAAATCTCGTTGCTGTATTCTGGTTGTATCATCAAATCCGCTTAACGCCCGGCTCAGTTTTAATGCAAATCTGCCCGCAACTTCCCAGACTGGCACAAATCTGTCTCAGAATTGACTCTAGTTATTGTTCTTCATAGTCTGGTACAAAGTAAACCGTCCCAGAAAAGATTAAGAAAGTGTAATCCACTTTGATTTTGACGGAAGAAAGAAAAGTGCAACTGATGTCACTGCACATACTTTTCACCGCTAAGGCTTGTGTCGCGTGGGTGCCATGCTTGGGGTTACCTGGACTTAACTAATCTCAATCTCACCTTGTTATATCTCCTACTGACCTCGTTATTTTAAGAAAGATGCATTGTCAGATTGTTATTATCGGGAATCGAGAATGCGTTTGCAGGTTATTCTAATTTTTGTTCAGAACAAATTTTCGTCCACTTTCTTACAGTCGTGTTCTTAAGTTTGAGATGAACACTTTTCATTCAACTCTAGGCCTGGGCGGACATTTTGGTACAGTTAATACGGCTTTTAAGTTCCACGGTGAATACATTTACCCGAATTACAAATTGTTAAGAATATCTTCAAAATATGTATAATATGTAATGCATGGTAGGAATAAGAATACAAATTAGTACACGTACACCTGTTATATCCCTACCACAGAAACATGACCTGCCTCTGTATGAAAATTGATCTGACAATGTTTGTGTCGGAATGAATTTGAGAGTGTTAATAGTTTGTGCCCTTACGATTAACATATGTATGCCGATGCCCTAAGAAAATGCCCCGTATCAGAGGAGGCTTTAATTCTATTGAAATAAAACACAGATCGGCTGGAATTATTAAAATGTACGCGGTATCGTTTTAAAATTTCCATTAGTCCAATTGGAATTACAGAATATAGGTCGTGGGTGGGAGTTTGTACAGGATACTGAGGTCAGAATAATACATATGCATGCTATAATAGTAGATACACGAAACAACAAAATAATTTGACGAATTAGAATTTAGTACACACAAGTAAAGCAGAGAATGAGAAAAAAGCGTCTACGCATAATAGATAATACTAGTAGTTTGTAGTAGTTGTAGTGCAGTACTAGTGTGGAGGTACATTATGTATGTTCTTTTAAATGGGTCTTGTTGATGACCGTTAAGACCGAGATCTGGACACTCGCATCCGCCGATGTGCTGGACAATATTCCGCATACTCTTCCCAAGTACAGCCAGCTGGACTGCAGCACTCGTCTGTGATCGACTTATTCTCCCGCTTTCTCCTGAAAAAAAAACATCAAGTTCAGCTGTTTGTCTAAGATTAGCCTCTTTAATCTGATTAACAAAGCCTACTTAAGTTAATTAATTAGCTCAAAGACTATTCTAATGAAAATTTCCTGCAATCTAATCTCCTCTGGTCTGTAAAGATGTTTCCTCGTTTGGGTATCAAAGTGGTAATCCACAACTGTTGTGTATTGCGCATTTCTGTGTGACCTCATGACATTCAATGACGTCAAGTTTTTTCAATCCTGAATTGATAGGTCTAATATAACGAACCAATCTCAGGAATGATGCGAGTGTAATAAACCATGAGCGTGGGTGGAGTACAGAGGGTTTAGGGTTGACGTTACACATATGCGTTTAGTACTCATTTTAAAGCATGGGAACCAACGGAATATGTGACAAAACGGCAAAAGTAAGTTTGTAGCTTTAAGACTCTTTACAAAATTTAAATTCCACATTATTAAAGCAAGGATTACTGAAACTGTAGTCAAGAGTCGGATATTAAGCTGAATTGTCTTAATCTTGGTCCTCGTGGAATTTTTCGGTGACCACAGCGTATTATGACTAATAGCTCATACTCGAAGAAACTTTTGTTTGTGAGCGCAATCTTCCGCTTGCCATATCTTAAATTTCTTCCAGGACAGTTTGACGCGGCGTTAGAAAATACAAATTGCTTCAGCTAAACCCTTACACTTGCTTTCGGAGGAACATGATCTGAACTGTAATTGTAACACTCTAGCTCGTGGTTAAAATTTTGCTGGCCATGCAGTCCCAGGCAATTAAACCGTCGTTCCAAAGAACAGATTACAAACTAAAGATAAGACACTTCCTCTTCATTCAAGTTGCTCTTCGGCGTTACAATGATAATTTTCGCAAAGAATGGAATCAATGTGCAATCTAACTTGGTGTTGTAAGTAGTAATTATTCCGGTTTGGGATTTTAACTCGAGTTGAACTATGTTGTCTTATCTCTCGAACCGCAAGCAAGTAGCAAGATTTGACCAAAACTTGTTTTGTATTCATGTAATTTTTCCGAAGGCGGGACCATCTAGCAATCGCAGACAGAAACTTCTCCTTTACTTTGTAGGAATTTCAATTGAAATATCTAAGTAGGATAAATCAGCTTGGTAAAACAGGCTTTCGTATCCAATAACATTAACTATTGTTAGACAAATTTTAAGAAACTCATGTCGAAAAAATGAGATTTGGTATATTATTATAGTATATAACTAGATGGGTTATGCTAATGCTTCTTATGGGCACACATTTTGGGAATCAAGGTGGGGGAAACAGTTTGGTCTTCAGGGTCACTCACCCCTGGCAACGAAAGAAATTTGGCAGGAATTTGCATGTAGGACCATATCCAAAACCCAATTAGCTCCGTTGTCAATGGTTATTTCCAAGTTTGAGCAAATAGTTTCCCAACCTCCATGCCATCCGTACAACTAAAAATTTAATGCGACGGTCTATTTCATTCTGTTGCCAGGAGTTTCAACAGATTTCACCAAACTGTTTCCCCAACTCCGATTCCAGTTTTGGAATGAGACGGTATCGCCCATCTAGTTATATACTACAATAATATACCAAATCTCTGGTGTTTCTTGAGAGTGGAAAGATGCATTGTTATTACAGCATCTTAAATTTCCACCGATTCGATTTGAGTCTTGCGTGTAATGTTGTCGCGCTCAATGCCCGTGGTCTAATATTCGGTTCCAAAATCATAAGAATTGTTTTTAATTCTTTCATTCTCTTTTTCTTCTTTTTGAACAGTTTTTCAAATGTTTCAAAATAGGACTTACCTAACAAATCCACTCCATGGTTTTATGACACTGTTAGCTAGTGACTTCCGTATGAAGAATCCATTGCTTTTTGGTTTCTTGTCAAGACGATATATATCTTTTTGACAAGCCCAATCCATATGAGTCAGTAGTTGATCACGACATCGAACATGTTTCTCCATATGCCATGCAGATTTCCATTCATCCTCTTTTCTGCAGAGTAGAATACGGAATTACAAAATTAATGTTTGATGGAAACCCGAGAACGATAGACGAGTAGTGGTTGTTCGAAATACTGATTCAACTGAATTATTAAGATCACTTTGTCCTTCTGAATTCTTCTATGAGAATCTGAACTGCCACTGCCTGACATTTTATTGCAAGTTGGTAGCAACAAAATTAAACCCCTTGCTTTGAAAAATTCTGGGTACAGAAAAAGGAGACATGGAAAGTGTTCTGACATTTCGAAACTCCGAATGTACAACGATTGAATATGCATAATCCTTCTAAATACCGGATTCCGGAAACAGAGACTAATAAGAAGAGCAGCTTGTTCCATTGCTTTCTACGAGCTTAAAGTATTTTGTATTCCCCAAAACACTAATGTAAATGTGACGATGCAATGCGACCATCAAACATAATAACTAACAAAAGTGAAAGCAGTCAAAAATGAATTTTCGGCACAACTTGAAAGGTTTCGCGGAAATATTCACAGCAGTGCAAAATTAAATTAAACATTCGAAATCAATGATCATTCCTCACTAGACAGATTATTCTAGTATTAGAAGTCAAATCGATAAAGCGTCTTGAGCTGAAAATTAGCTATTTATTGAAGTGTTCTTATGACAAACACGATAATTTTCTCCTACTCACATTATATTGTATTTTATTATTTAGTCGTACGCTATCATTATGCGAGCACACTTGATTGTAAACGCAGTCTTGACTAAATTCCGGCTTAAAAATGTGAAAGCACACTCACTTTGTTTGTCGGATATTTTCTAAGAGTCTGTTCAGGTTTGGCTTTAACGAAAAAAATCTTTGAAATAAAATTACTTAATTTTTTTTACATGTTTTATTCTTCCCTAAATAAATGCTCATTCTTTGTGCAGGAATGGTAACTTTTGTCTTGTAGTTTTTTTTGCGGGATAACCCTTCAAACATTTATTGTATGTATATTAGAATATTTATAATTGAAAAAAATACGAATTTAATCCTTGAAAATGATCCTTTTTGAGTAGGATTGGTCACTTCTCGTCATGTATTTTTTTCACAGGATTGCCCTTGAAATTCTATTACATAATTTTACTAATTAAGTGAATGTTATCTAATAGTTGTCCGAAACAGCAAGCTTTTCTTGTCGGAATATTGTAGTACCGAATGAAAATCAATTTGGTTATCATACTGAACTCTTTGGGCTATGGAACTTTATGACATTTATAAAAAGAAATCTGACTCACCCGCTAATAATTTATGTTCAGAAAGTTATATTTTAGTCCACTTAATATTTCTAGATATCCCTGCAATTGTTATTGTATCCTAATAAGAATCCCGGCACATATAGTCAAGTGAACAGAGCCAAATTCATTAGACCGAGAAGCAATGAGGCATCTTCTAAAATCAACGCAACG
>JAQGCA010003970.1:0-10980 GCA_034698945.1 Protaphorura quadriocellata
AAACTCCATCTTGCAGGCGCTCCCCGGACGCGGAGAACAGACAATGTTTCATACTCCATTAGATCTGAAAAAAATTATTAATAATGTCTGCGTTAAGTAAAACGGTGGAGCAATTCATGTGGTCCGAAAATACATTCGTAAATACTACAAATCCTAACACAACAAAACAGCTCGAAGTAAATAATTAGCTTCAATATTCGAAACATTCGACTGAGTCTGCATGATTTCATGAAATCTGTGACTATAGCGTGTTGATGCATTCGACGTGGCTTGAATAGGAATGACAGTCAACCTCCATCTTGCAGGCGCTCCCCGAACGCGGAGAACAGACAATGTTGGACACTCCATTAGATCTAAAAAAAATTATTAATAATATCTGCGTTAAGTAAAACGGTGGAGCAATTCATGTGCTTCGAAAATACATTCGTAAATACTACAAATCCTAACACAACAAAACAGCTCGAAGTCGGAAAGGCTGAATAATTAGCTTCAATATTCAAAACATTCGACTGACTCCGCATGATTTCGTGAAATCTGTGATTATAGCGTGTTGATGCAATCTTAGTTGCTAGAATGGGATTGACAGCAGAACTCCATCTTGCAGGCGCTCCCCGAACGCGGAGAACAAACAATGTTTCATACCCCATTAGATCTGAAAAAAATTATTAATAATGTCTGCCTTAAGTAAAAGTGGGGAGCAATTCATGTGGTCAGAAAATAAATTCGTGAATACTACAATTCCTAACACAACAAAACAGCTCGAAGTCGGAAAGGCTGAATAATTAGCTTCAATATTCAAAACATTCGACTGAGTCCGCATGATTTCGTGAAATCTGTGACTATAGCGTGTTGATGCAGTCTACGTGGCTTGAATAGGAATGACAGTCAAACTCCATTTTGCAGGCGCTCCCCGAACGCGGAGAACAGACAATGTTGGACACTCCATTAGATCTAAAAAAATTATTAATAATATCTCCGTTAAGTAAAACGGTGGAGCAATTCATGTGGTACGAAAATACATTCGTGAATACTACAAATCCTAACACAACAAAACAGTTTGAAGTCAGTAAGGCTGAATAATAAGCTTCGATTGTCAAAACATTCGACTGACTCCGCATGATTTCGTGAAATCTGTGACTATAGCGTGTTGATGCAATCTACGTGGCTAGAATGAAATTGCCTGCAAAACTCCATCTTGCAGGAGCTCCACGAACGCGGAGGACAGACAATGTTGGACATCCAATTAGATGTGAAAAAAATTATTAATAATACCTCCGTTAAGTAAAAGGGTGGAGCAATTCATGTGGTCTGGAAATACATTCGTGAATACTACAATTCCTAACACAACAAAACAGCTCGAAGTCGGTAAGGTTGAATAATAAGCTTCAATATTCAAAACATTCGACTGACTCCGCATGATTTCATGAAATCTGTGACTATGGCGTGTTGATGCAAGCTACGTGGCTAGAAAAAGATTGGCAGCAAAACTTCATCTTGCAGGAGTTCCCCGAACGCGGAGAACAGACAATGTTGGACACCCAATTAGATCTGAAAAATATTATTAATAATATCTGCGTTAAGTAATAGGGTGGAGCAATTCATGTGGTCTGGAAATACATTCGTGAATACTAAAATCCTAACACAACAAAACAGCTCGAAGCCGGAAAGGCTGAATAATAAGCTTCAATATTCAAAACATTCGACTGACTCCGCATGATTTCGTCAAATCTGTGACTATAGCGGTACTGACAGGAATAATCCATCTTGCAGCTACACGAATTCTGTGAAGAGGATAGACCTCATTCATGCAAAAGGAAGCAAGACTCGCATTTATGTTTCATATTGAATCCGCTGAAGAGGTCAGATTATCACCGCGTTCTACCAGATGACTTCAAATACACAATCAGATATGGTGTGGATCCACAAGCCTGTTTCATAGTGAATGTGAAATTAAAGTTGCAAAGGAGAGATCTCCAACATTAAGAATGCATATAACAAGGAGGGCATATATTCAACATTACAAGGGCACATCTTTCCAACATTAAGGTGGCATATCTCTCCAACATTAGAAGGGCCTATCTGAAGGATTGATAATCTCTCCAACATCACGAGAACATATCTCAAAAAGGGCATATCTCTCCAACATTAGAAGGGCATGTCAAGGATTGCTAACTCCTCCAACATTTGGAGGGCATATCTCTCGATCAGTTGTCATATCTCAATTGGGCATTTCTCAGCGAGGAACGAATTCAGTGTGTGTGTACACGATGAATTCGTACAGAATTCGGTGTTAGAGACAGCTAGCCGTAGTTATCGTTCAGATTGCGTCCATTCCTAAGTGTGCGAAGTATTATTCGACTAGCATTTATGTTTTATATTGAATCCGCTGAAGAGGTCAGTTTGCCACCGCGTTTTACCAGATGGCTTCAAATACACGTTCAGCCATGCTGTGGATCCACACGTCTCTTTCATAATGATTGTGGTATTAACACTGAAAAGAAAATATCTTCTACGTTCGGAATGCGTATCAAGGAGGGCATATTTCAATGATTGCTAATCTCTCAAACATTAGGAGTGCATTATCTCTCCAACATCAGGAGTGCAAATATTAAGGAGGGCATATCTCTCGAAGATGAGTTTGTCATATCTCAATTGGGCATTTCTCAGCGACGAAATACGCACGCTGAATTCGTACAGAATACAATATTAGAGTCAGCTAGCCGTAGTTAGCTTTTAGATTGCGTCCGTTCCGAAGTGTGCCAATTATTATTCGACTCGCATTTATGTTTCATATTGAATAGTCTGAAGGGATTAGTTTATCACCGCGTTTTACCAGATGGTTTCAAATACACAATCAGATATGGTGTGGATCCACACGTCTGTTTCATAGTGAATCCGCTGAAGAGGTCAGTTTATCACCGCGTTCTACCAGATGGCCTCAAATACACGTTCAGCCATGCTGTGGATCCACACGTCTCTCGAACATGAAGTTGTCATATCCCAATTGGGCATTTCTCAGCGAGGAAATACACACTGAATTTGTACAGAATTCGGTGTTAGAGTCAGCTAGCCGTAGTTCAGATTGCGTCCATTCCGAAGTGTGCCAATTATTATTCGACTCGCATTATGTTTCATATTCAATCCTCTAAAGCGATCAGTTTATCACCGCGGTCTACCAGATGGCTTCAAATACACATTCAGATATGGTGTGGATCCACACGCCTGTTTCATAGTGAATGTGAAATTAAAGTCGCAAAGGAGAGATCTCCAACATTAGGAATGCATATATCAAGGAAGGCATATATTCAACATTAGGAGGGCACATCTTTCCAACATTAAAGGGGCATATCTCTCCAACAATTAAAGGGCATATCTCAAGGATTGATAATCTCTCAAGCATTAGAAGTACATGTCTAAGAAGAGCATATCTCTCAAGCGCTAGGAGTGCATATCTCTCCGACATCAGAAGAGCATATCTCAAAAAGGGCATATCTCTCCAACATTATAAGGGCATATGTCAAGGATTGCTAATTCCTCCAACATTAGAAGGGCATATCTCACGAACATTAAGGAGGCATGTCCCTCCAACATTATATAATTTGCTGCTCGCATAATTGTCCATGTTATGGCTAAAAAAATTTGAAAGGACACCGCATACACCTTATGAGGAAATGTACGCCATGTGCGCCCACGCCGCATCTTGTCGATGTAAATTATCTACCCAACAATTCACAAGAAACCAAAGTATTAACTTCTTGGCAATTTTTTTTTACAAATTCATTTACTCGAGGAGATTTGTTTTAAAAGTGCCAAAGTTTGAACCAATCAAGCAACTGATCACTAGTAAACGAAAATGGCAATTTCCTGACAACATTTACAAATTTGAAATTCTAAAAATGGCCCACTCCATCTTTCACGGTTACTGCCCTGAAATATTTTGTGATTGCATAAAAATTGACAATCCTAGTGTACAGGCCTAACAAAAACCGGCAAACGCATGTTTAAGAACCAAGCACGTAATATTTGGTTTAGCTTACCAGATAATACTAAGGTTATTAAATGGTGTTAAACCTAAACGAGCTATTAAGAATTACATACTTGAGAACCAAACTTCTAAGATCGCAACTAATAATTATGATGAGTATAATGATCTTATTAATTATGTTGTTCGCTTGTACGAAACGGACTAATTATTTTATTATTTTAAATTCTTCTTTATTTTATTGAATACCACTGTATATTTCTGTATTGTTGTTACCATTTTAATGTGTACTATTAACAATTGAGTTATCACTTTAATGTACTACTATAATTAATTACGTTTCTATTTTTTTATGTACGCTATCAATAATTTGTACAACATCCAATGAATTTTATGAGCATTTGATAAACTAATTGTCCACGTATAATTGTATTAATCTTGTAACTGATCACTTGTAGGGCGTCGTAATGACCTTTT
The DNA here is from genome assembly GCA_034698945.1 of Protaphorura quadriocellata. Classification (NCBI taxonomy): domain Eukaryota; kingdom Metazoa; phylum Arthropoda; class Collembola; order Poduromorpha; family Onychiuridae; genus Protaphorura; species Protaphorura quadriocellata. The sequence continues at coordinate 4,460 of JAQGCA010003970.1, forward strand.
TAGAGTATGTTGTCTTTAAATTAAATAAATAAATAAATTTAATTTTATGTTTCCTGTGCGGTAAACCAGATTCCAACCCCTGTAGACCTATGTTCGTGTCTTTGGAATTACGGCTAGTTCAATCTCCGCATCTCTAGCTAATCTCCAAGATCTGAAACAAAGGAGCCAAGCGGGGACAATTTTCAAGAACTCTGACCTTAACGTTTTACCCAAAACAATATAAATTATAAAGTTTACAGAACTATTAATGATAAGCGGGAGACAGGAAACGGCTTCTATAGTTGAAAGTTGGATATTATCATAGACTATAATAAAATAAAACAATATTACAATGTGTATAAAGTTACACGGAACAAAAACACCGACGACACAAAGGAGCATTGTAGTCAGGGATTTAATCTCAGCCTCCTCGACTTCTTCCCTGTTAGATGCTTCTGTCCCAGTGGATTGCATTGTCCTTCGTACTTGGTTGGATAATTTTACCTGAAATTCGGAAAGAGTTTTGTTGACAGGATTTCTGTTGGCGATTATCTAACAATTCCAATATATTCTGTGAATACCTGTCGAAGTATTTTGTAGTTAAAGAATCCAACGAGAAGGAAAGGAAGTACGTACATAATTGTAACCCATATCCATCCATGATAAATGGATCGATACATTTCCATTCGCATGAGCGTTGGACGATAATAATCATTCCAATATGGACTGCACTCACAAGGATAACTCCATTCGTAAGACTCGAACCATCGAGGGAAGTTCAAGATGATAGAGAATATACAGATGGCTGCTATGGCAATTTTTGATTTCTTCGGAGAGAGTAAGCGTTTAGATTTTAGTGGCCAGCAAACTGCTACGAAGCGTTCGAAGGAGATGAGTATTGTTGTGTATACCGAACCAGTGTATCCTACGGAGAATATTAAACAATGTATTAAATTCGAGGTTGACTTGACGGGATTTCTAGTGGTATGGACCACTAGAAATGGGCTCTCGCGTCATACACTCCCTTTGCATGTCAAGCTACGCTAAGGACTGCGTTTCCTATGAACGTCTAAACTTTGTGCGCAAAGTTGCTCGGTATCTAAGTATTAATAAAAATTTCAGAATAAAAAAAACGTAACTAATGTCATTTGCGTAAAATTTGTGTGGATCATTTAAGAGTTAGACCACTTTCGTCGGTCAAAAACCATACTTTCCCCGTTTTCGACCAATGCGGTGGTAAAATAGTTCAAGATTATTGTGCAAAAATTTTGCACGGATAACATGGTTGAGTTTTGAAGTCGAATATTCTTTTTATACGATAACAAAGCTTTCAGAGGCCTTACTTACTTAAGCTTTCAGAGTTCAAGATTTTATTTTTGTGTTCAAATCTGTAGGAAATTTCCGACATTTTGAGCTATGTACCGACTCTGCATCGTTTACCGTCTTCACGTACAATTTTTCAAAGTAGGTCATTTCTACATTATGTGGGAGATGGGCGTATAATGTCACGCGCTGAAGGGTCTGGGCTGCCGCGGGAGGTGAGTAGCTCAAAATTTAGGCGTTTTTCAACAAAAAAAACCTTAGAAAAAGGCGGGATTACTCGGGGGAGTCCAATCAAATATATGAAATAGAAACACGCGTCAGAAATGATTTTGGGTGCATTTCTTTATATTTCTCGCTTTTGATCGGACTCCGACCAAGGAATCAACCCTTTCCTCAGGATTCATTTTTTTTTATTATTTCATATATTCATATCGACATCTCCAGAAATGGAAAATTCTCAACAAACTTACCAATTTTATTGAGTGGATAAAACAAGAATGTTTGGATATCATCCTGCTCCGATGTCCATATGTATTCTTCAACGGGAAGGTATGCCTGCTTAGTTCCAATTTTGAAGAACACGTTGTAAAATATCTTGGCATTGAAAATAGAACTTGCCATATACGTCAGTATAACCAAGGAATCAAACATTGTCAGACCACGAAGAATAAACCCAGAAGAATTTCGAAATTTCTTCCCCAGGAGAACAAGAAAGCTAAGGCCGTTTCCAAGGATCCCAAAGAGCATTAAAATTGACAATAGAAGGAAGTATCCATAAATGATTATCTGTTGAAATTGGGGTTTGACGTATTAATTAGATTCAGCCCATTCATAAGTTTTATCAAGAGACACTCGCCATCGCATGCTAGAGGTCCGTTCTTTCGTTCCGTCATCCCTTTTGAATTCGAGGAGATGAACTCTATCCGTTCGTTTCGCTTCCATATCTAGGTCAAATCCAGCTGACTTTATAAACTCCATGAATTCTCCAAATTCGTATGTCTTAGTTTGAGGTTCAAAATCGAATGGGACATGTAAAGACTTTAAATTGTTGGATTTGAGAATGGATAGAAGATCGTCAGGGCTCACATTAGTACCAGAATGTATAGCGACGGTTTCAATATTTGGGAATATCTGGTCAAGATTTTGGAAGATATTTTTCTCAAGCACCACCAGTCCGATTTCAAGTGTTTTTAATTTTGTAAATATGAAAGGACTCGAGGATATTAATTGAGAATTTGAAATGTTAAGTGAGGTCAGTGAATTTGGTAATTTTGAAAGGTCTATGATTTTGTTGTCTGAGTTCTCATTGTTAATGTGAAGTAAACCAATGTTAGTGGCCGTTCTCAGAAAATCATACAAAGTTCCATTCGTCACTTTCACAGAGTACAGTTCCATGCGCTGTAATATACCACCAAATATTACGAAATTAACATTTATTTCGGATGCATAGATTTCTACTTCTTCCAGGTTTTGTCCAGATATTCCTTTTTCACCCTTGCAGGTTGCGTTAATGAATATCAATTTTTTTAATCTCGGTAGAATTAGCAACGTGGAGTTTCCTTCACTTTTTAAAATAGTATTGTTTAGATACAATTTAGTTAGGGAACGCGGGAGGTCGGAATTAGCTTTAGGTATTCCGGTGGGTTTTGTAATATCAATTGTACCCATGTTTTCGAGACTTAGTTCCGTAAGAGCATCCGCCGTTCTCAACATGTCAAAGAGTGTTCCGTTGATGAATCTTGTATTTGTTAGCGAGACTACTTTCAATCTATAGCTGAATGTTAGAGAATTTGGGTTCAGTTCTACATTGTCAAGATAAATCCTTTGAATGCGTCGAAGAAACAGAGCTGTACCGTTTGGTTTTGTAATATTAATTGTGCCCATGTCATGAAGATGCAATTCCTTAAGACCAGTCGCCGTTCTCAACATGTCAGAGAGTGTTCCGTTGATGAATCTTGTTTTTGTTAGCGAGGCTCCTATGAAGGAATCACTGAATGTTAAACAATTCGGGTTCAATTCCACATTCTCAAGATCAGTCCATCTAACGTCATATATAGATACAGCCTGATGTCCATCACATTTTAAATTTACGAACATGAGCTCCAGACGATGTGACCCAATTATAGAAAGAGATTTAACGTTTAAGTCTTTGCGATGTTCAGAATTTCCTTTTACGTAGAGTTTAACCCGTTTGTCCGCTTGAGATACTCTAATCGTCCTTAAAGTCCGGGGTAATTCCAATAGATTAACTTCTTCCATCATTTCATAAATAGTTAAGTCATCCAGCATAGTGGCTGTTCTCAGTAGGTCACCCAAAGTTCCGTTGATGAATGTTGTATTTCGTAGTGCCACTCTCTTCAAGGAATTGCTGAACGTTAGAGAATTTGGGTTCAATTCTACATCGTAAAGCTGAATCCGTTCAGTCTTTTCTAAAATCACAGCCTTGGCTGTTCCGTTTGGTTTTGTAATATCATTTGTACCCGTGTTTTTAATATCCAATTTCGTAATGGTTAATTCCTTAAGACCAGTCGCCGTCCTCAACAAATCAAAGAGTGTTCCGTTGATGAATCTTGTGTCTGTTAGCCAGGTTTCTTCCAAGGAGTCGCTGAATGTTAAAGAATTCGGGTTCAATTCTACATCACGAAGATAAATCCATGTAGCGTTTGCCAGAAATTCAGCCTCATCTTCATCCCAGTTTAAATTGACAAAATGGAGTTGCAGACCTTTCAACCCAACTATATTAAGAGATTTGACGTTTATCTCCTTACGATGTTCAGAAATTCCTCTTATGTTGATTCTGCCATTTTTGTCCACTGTAATTCTTTCAATCTAAAATGAAATATATTTTTTTAAATACAATGGTGTTATCACACACATTAATTACCTAGCAATGCCCTAATATCTAAAAAATGTAAATATTTAAACATTTTTCTGTACAGCGAAAACTACTGAACACACAGTAAAAAAAATTGACACGGAAGGGTCAAGTATTTTTGGGACGGTTTCTGTAACATATTTTTAAAAGATCAAAATTCAAATTTATATTAGAATAAATTTCTATATATAATATAAATTAGTATTCTTGTATAAAAGAAGTATCAAAAAAAATATTTCAAACCTCCACAGATTTTGTTTCCTGCATGAGTAGTGTGAGACAAATCAAGATTGTTGTAAACAGAAGAGCAGTGAATTCACCCAATGAATTCATCATTTTTTATTTTGCTAAGATATGAAGAGATTAAAAAATTCAAACTTTGAAATATGGTAAATGTTAGATACTCCAGAAGTTTATAATATACAACTCCAAATCCACACCCGACTTTTCGTTTACTAAATAAAGTTGATGAATTTTAATTAAAGGAAGAAAGGGAAAGAAAGAGCACACGTGTGGGGCTAAGTTAAAGTGTTGTGAAAATGATTTCAAGACAATTAACTCTTGCGGTTGGCGGTTTTTTTTGGTGTTTTGGTATTACGTGATATGGTCTCATCGGGCTCTCATGCAGTTCTATATAGACGAAAAAAAAATCCCGTTATGTTCTTTTGATTTAATTTAATGGCCTTTAAAATAGTCCTGGTGAGATACAATTTAGTTAAAGAACTTAAGGATGCGCCAATATCTGGATCTGTTCCGGTGGGGTTTGGAATGTCAATTGTACCCATGTCACCAAGATTTAATCCCTCAAGATTGATTTAAATTATACTGAAATCTGAAATAGATTAAATATATTTAATTTTTTTTTAACCTCGACAGCTTGCGTTTTGTTCATTAGTGTGAGACATATATTAAGATTGACGTCAAGACGGCAGTTATATTCCTTCGGTCTTCTTCTGTAGTTAAAAAGAAAATCGATTTTTTTGTGATAATTTGAAGTTGTATCAAAAGTCTACTTGAAACCAAATACAAATTCTGCGCACACCTTGTCCGCAAACTTCGGTTGCTAATTGTTTTTAATTGATTTTAAATTAAGAAAAGAGAAAGAAGGACCCGTGCTTTGAATTAAATTGTTGACAAATGATTAAAAATTTAATTTGGTCTTGTGTGGAAATAGGCGATGGCTCTCAGCTTTATATAATGATGGTGTTTGAAGGTTGTTTAATTAAATGGCAGCCCAGTTAAGATTATTGAAATTTCAGCCAGGACATTCTGCTCATATGCTGCGCACTTTGGTTGTAATTAAGAAGGGGGAAAATAGAAGTTAATTTAATTGAAAGTCGTTTAAACCATTTCCTGTCGAAATTGTCCTTGCGGTTGATGTTTGTGGAATTTCCTTACTCGTCATTTATAGAGAAAAAGGAACATCGCCTTAAACAAATGATTATAAAAGTGCCTTAAAAAATGGCCGATTCCTCGGTGGGAGTGCCATAAAAAGTCTGAATTAATTTTTCCTAACGCGAACGGGGCTTTCACCGAGTACCTCTTCAATTAGAATGACAAGGTGAGACCAGGAAATCATGAATCGAGTAACATTAAATTGAATCAAACATTCGGGGTTTTTTCCCTCACTGGCGGAGTCTATTCAATTACACAAGGAAGAATTATACGATGATGAATTGAATTAAATTAACCAAAGCAAACAAACAAAGGCCGCATAAAGAAGAGCAGTAGGGCGCTAAATGTAATACTTTAGAGCGTGAGGAAATGTATACTCTCGTTTCAATGACCCTGGATTACCTTTCAACTTGCATTATCAATGAGAGAGCCCATTAGTAATGGGCACCTCTCAACATTGACGAGAAATGAAAAACCCCATGAAGAGTAGGTAATTTAACCCTAATTTAATACTTTTGAAACTGATGTCAGCTAGCAATCCTTACATTAGGATGGGGGAAAACAAGACGAGACTTGATTTTTTAGTCCTAAATTAATTCCACTTTATTCAAATGAATGATTGCCTGGCTTATGACTACGTATTAGTCACCATTGAAACTCAAGTCCTCGGGGATAAACTAATGATAATTTATTCTCCCTTGAGCAAGAGACAAATGCCATGTTATCCAGAAATTAATATTTCTTGCGTCTCTTACAAGGCCATATCGTGACTGTGCACAATAATTCATTCAAGCAAAATATAATTAATTTTGAAAAAAAAAATATATAAGTGTTACATTATGTCACTATTAAGCTCTGGGCGGTACTGTACTGGGGGGTGCAGAGTATAGTCTAGCCTTACACACTACGTGTCCTCCCTACGTCGGAGTCAGAGTCCGGGGCAATTTGA
>JAQGCA010003971.1:0-10978 GCA_034698945.1 Protaphorura quadriocellata
CTCATGAATTACGGCCTAACAAATTTTGAATACGTTTCTGGTATTAATGATCCTCAGTTAATCTACAAACAATAATTTTAGCTCACGCTTAGTGTCTTTAAATAATCTTGAACGTCAGCCGGTTCTGGAGTTGACGTTTCGACCGCAACCACAATTGAATAACCACCGTTTTCGTCAACAATTGCTGCGTTTCCGAATCCCAACAGACAACAGATGACAAAAATGAATGAATTTTTGCAGAAATTCATTTTGGTGAATAAATTAAGAAAGTCTAAATTAAATCCTGGCTGGATGACACAAACCAACTGGAGATTGGAATTTCCAGTGAGCAAATATCGACAATGACATTGATTTTTTTTTTCTGATTTGGTATTCATTCTGTCACTGGTTACATGATATGTCCATTGTAGTTAAATTTCATTTATATAATTGAAGAAGATAACAAATGTAACATTAACAGGACACTATTAAGTGCAATCGTATTTCTCCCAATTCTTATCTTCATTGTGTGTTTTATGACAACTGGCATGGTGTTTGAGTTTTCTAGTTGTTCTGGATTTAATGACTTTTGTGCATTTTGCTAAATAAATACAACCACTGCATAATATCGGACATTAGGATCCGGATTAAATTGTATCCAGCTTACACTCAATTTTATTAATAAATTGGCTTTTCATTGTCACCTTACAAGGTAGGTTCAGGTCATGACAAGAAAGTTCAACCTAAGCATGAAAATTACAATATTTTCAACAGTACAGAAGTTGTTTTGATATTATTTTACAAGAATTCAAATATTATGTTGTCTCTTAAATGAGTTTTTCAGGAAACAATTTCGGAATTCGCAGTTGGACTAAAAAATAGCAGAATCGACTACGCACCTGTTTGTTTTATCTAACTAAGTTGTTTACCTTGTAAATGGTTAAAGACGTCAGAGTGAGCATATTGCACGTGAACAAATCAATTAAAATTTACAAGTGAATTTATTGGTTTTCCCTGGCGGGTATTCAGTCATGACAATAATAAAAATGCAATAAATCGTTTAAAACAAAGTTACACAGTAAAGTCAATTTTATTAATACCTATAACTTACTGGCAGTATTAAACACCTTCACGATTAATTAATCCAGTATCATTCTGTCTCTTTCTGTAGAACCAATATCCACCGCCTGCCGCCCCCACAGCGACAAGCGCAATTACAACAATTAAGACAATTCCACCCGCGGTTTCAAAAAATGGTTTGTCCTCCTCTTCTGCGCGGCTTCCTTGTGTAGTTGAAGACGTCGTAACCCCAGGAGTAGTAGTAGTTGTGGGACCTTAAAACGAAAGAAATAATTAAAATTGTATGTACAAAATTGAAAGAAAACTATTGGGAATTCTAGAAAGCGCATATCTAATCCGGTAATTAACAGGTGCAATTCTGCGGCAGTATAATTTTTCCAAATTTATTGTTTTCAAACGATAACTGCTAACTACAATAAAAAGTAAATTCTGTTATAATCGTGTCCTAATCCGTTAGTCCATTTAAATTAGTTTAGCAGTAACTGATTGAACGGAAATATATTATAATACGTGTCGCAACCCCTTAATTTGCAAGAATTTTAAGGGCTCCACCAGATACCATCGCTATGCGTTTCATTTTCGCTAACCTGTTCCGGTGGAAGTTGTAGTTGTACTGTCAGTAGTAGTTGTCTCGGTTGTCGTTGAGATTTGGGGATTTGCCGGCATAACTTGTACAATATTAGAAGTTTGTGCCTACAACCGAACAAAAATAAGAAATTAGCAGCGAATTTGGCAAATTGAAGGAATTTTCGAGAGTAAATATGGGGAAACCGCTGAAAGTCAAAGTCACGCTCGGCGATCTAGGAGGATCCATGCATTTGGATTACTGGAGACTTTTAGCACGTTTCCCCTGGAGCGAGGACTTTTAGCCCGGCTTATCCTATAAATTAAGTAAGCTTACAAATTCTTCACCGGCGGCATTCTGGTTAATCGCACGAATTTGGAAATAAGTTAGGACGTGAGGGCCTGCTGGATTAGAGATGGAAAGTAATTCCCCTGTACCAGGTTCTCCAATGGCTGAAATTTCCATAACGTCTCGAATTTCAGGACTTCCACTCACTAAGGTTTGAATAACTCTTGCTCCTTGGACGATATATTTGGAAGCTGTTCAAAAACATGACCGTCTGTTAAAACTGAACATTTCTAAACGACTGGGTGTAGAAATCGAACCTTTCCCCCTTCCATTCATAAGGGATGGAGATGTGAATGTCAAACGGACGATATCCCCGTCATCCGGACTTACGGAGGCGGCGAGGTCAAAAATTTTAACCGGTTGCTCCTAATGGGATTTCAAAAATGTTTACGCATTATTAAAAACAGAATGAATCTACAAAGTAAATTACTCCGACCAAAATTGAAATTTTTATTTACCACTTTTGTGTAGCTGTCCACATTGATAAAACTAGTTGCTTCTGAATAATCAAATATGGCGGAAAATCGTTGGGTAAGTTCAACGGTTTCCCTTTGTCCAATTTCGCCTTGATCGACTGGCAAGAGTCCGGAAACTCCAACGTTGAGGTCTCTTGAGATTGGTGCTCCAGGAGTACTAACCTTGGCAGAGATTTGGTAAGCTCCGTTCAGTTCGGGAATAAATATGGCCGAGTAAATGCCATCCCCCCTGAGGACATCCGGAGTTCCCATACCATTGTCGAGAAGAGTCACTTCAACCGTTTGACCGGTGGCGTCGGTAACTTCCGCCGTAACTGTTACACCGACTACAGGTTTATTGACTTGTTCAACCTAGAAGATATTGGGTGTCAGTTAAAGTTACTGTTACGGTCATTTAAACGTTTATATAGAAATCAATCTTTATCAGCTGAATGATTCTTGGCTCGTAGGCCTGAATTGATATCAACGAGGTGACTTCTCCAGAGAAGTTACTCTAGAGGCCCCATCGACCCAGAAATTAAAACAAAATCTCTGACACCGATTGGCGTGTAAACACCCAGACGTACAAGGAATTCGGAAGTGGCCCGACCAGAAATTGTACCCGGGATCTAATGGGTTAAGCCCGGCACATAATACGATGACCCTTCCCGCCTTCTCGAAATCAGGAACAATATTCGCCCACAATAAACATAAGTATCGGTATGTTTAACGCCATTATTTGTAGCAACCGATTCTTAATAATTATTCCGTTCCATTGATCCGGAAAACCATACCGTGAATTGACTTACCTTTGCGTAAATGGCGAATGGCGCAAGATCCGACAAAGGCTGACTGAAATCGACTACATTGCCCGTAGCTGATGTACTCAAGGTCACAACAACGTCACCGAGTACAGTTGGTGTTGCCGTTACTGTCAAGACACCGTTCACGGTCGCACAGTCCGTGCAAGTGAATTGCACAACCAGTTGTTCGGGCAAGACCTCTGGCTGATTTTCAAATTAATAAAAATTAGGAAATTAAAGTTGACGCACAATATGTATAACTTGAATATCCGTGATTACCAATTGGCCAGCTGAAACCGTCCGAGTGATTCTCCTTCCGTTGTCAACGGTTTCATCCCATTCTGGGTTAGTAGTGAATTGGACTGACCTACCGTCAATCGTTATTGTTGGAACGGCAGTTGTGTGTGGGAGGGTCAAGTGAATTTGGACATTCTTCACATCTTGCGTTAGCGAAACAGTCGCCGGCACGGCCGGTGTTATTTTTCTTCGGTAAACCTAAAAAAGTACAAAAGCGGTAATGAAAATTACCTTAATTTGTGTGCAATCACGTCTATCTCTTTTCGAGTTGTAAATTAAGGTACGTGATATTGAACTTTTTAACTACGAGTAAAAGTATTGACTTACAAGTGCGTCGAGGTCAATCGGAACATCTCCAGTTCCAGTAAGAATTGATTGGACATTTGAGAACAATTCTTGCAGATCCATTTCAGTAGACGATGACGACTTGAGAGCAAGATGTTTGCCAGCGGTTTTTGTGGCAATATTTGATAAGTGTCCAGATGAGCTGTCATCGGCACTCTGAATTTCTGCCGCAAATACCGTCACTCGATTCTTCTTTAAACTGAACAGCAAGTCCTCCTCGTAAACATTGGAATCTATGTAGTATATGGCCGTTATTATTTCTAAGCACACTATATACACTTCAGACCACTGCTACAGCTGTGCTGGAAAATCTATCTTACCGAAAAAGCCTTGACCGTTTCCAGTTTTGATGACCAGCAACACAGCGCCGCCAAGTGGGTTTAGTTTATGTACATCACTTGAGACAGCATGAACCGCTGCCGCAAAATTTCCAGGATCTTTATTAATTTCGACGGTTCCAAGGACTCTAAATTTTAGAATAAATATAGCGATTAAACGTCTCTAATATATGAATATCGGCATCGGTAGTTTGAAGTTTTAAACTCAAAATCGTGCCACAACGTACATGAAACATTACATGTACTGATAATGCCAGTCGAAAGAATTTGACAAGGGGTACCATGACAGTCTCCGTAATAGCTACCGAATTGTACAATAATGCAAAGAAGCGGATATCAATTAAGTTCGTCCTGTTAAATTGACTTTTGCCTAGAAAAATAACTGACTATTTTTACACCTACGGGTTCTTACACCAAAAATTTAGTTTTTGTGTCCAAATTATGAATGCATCAAAAAATCGCATTCCCTACTGCAAGTTCATCTCATTCAATAGCTAACCGTTTACTCGGTGCTCGATCATCGTGTAACCACTGACTGTTAACCCTGCAACCGTTGACCCTTTAACAGTTTCTTCAATAACCTTTCACCCCATAACCATTCTCTTCCTAACTTTTTATCGCCGAACCGAGCCACGCTAATTTAAATTTATGGTATATTTCAGTCAAATTGGGATAGATTTCGATATGGAATAATTACTTCGAGTATGGAAATCTTACTTTTGGGGTTAGAATCAGAATGGATCAGAGTCAGTTATTTCTGCAGTAAATCATGGGGCGGGAGGAACAATATGGCCCCAAAATAAATCATGGAGATCCACCTATTCACCCGTCGTGAACTGTATTTATTTTTACTTACTCGTAAATATCCTCCAAGCTTTCTCCAACTCTTGACCAAGAAATCAAATTCTGGACAACTTCGTTTGAACCTTCTGAGGGGAAACTAGCAATATTCACGACCGTCTCTCGGATGGACTCCATTTCGAAAAACGAAATAAGACTCCGAATTGCTTTCACGATGATTACACCAGCTTCCGAATTCTAAATTAAGAATTTCAATAAAATTCAACTCATTATTTTGGATTTGCAGAGATATATCTCTCTAGTGATCGGCGTTATTGAATTCATAACTCATAGGTTCCCGATTATCGAACCTATTCTGAAAACCATAAACACATATTGCTCATTGATCGTCATACATTCCAGGTACGAGGTAGACTTGATATTACCATTTAGAGTATCAACTTTTGATTAACTTGAGTAATGAGGCACCACCAACACCAATCAAGCTTTGATAACACGTATAGTATTACGTGCAGTCTCACTATTCACTACTATAAAGCTCAGGAAGGATCTGTCTCCTTGTATGAAATATCACAAATACATACATGTTCTCACGTTAACGTGTTGTCACGTTAATAAAGCTACTTCTGGTCGTACGTTAGAGAGCAGTTATGGTGTGCGGACCGTATAAAAAATTGTCAGCTGTATTATCGATAAATTTGTTATACCCCTGTAAATGAGCCCCTGTCCAAGAGGACGTAAAGCGCTGGTCGGATCCTCGGTTTCAATATGTTGATTACAACGGCGGGCACTCCAGGTCGTGGTGATGTGACATGCTTAAAATCTGGCGTTGTTTCGATGACAGACCAGACGCTTTTATGTTCGCAGAAAGTATTTTGACGATTTGGAGCGATGTTATTATGATTCGCATCTTTACAGAATTTAGTGACGGACTCTAGCCAATAAAAACCCATCAGAGATGTTTCAGCAGGGCTAGAATGGTCTGGGCGGAATCGGCATTCACTGCTTGGATAAGTTGCTTTGTCATCTCCACAAGATTCGCCAGCTCTGGAAAAGTGAAGAATATATAATATTCGGAACTGCATCGACATGGTTGTCTTAGACTCCAGACAAATTAACATACTACACTCTGACGTTAACATTGAGTGATAAGGCATCACCACACAATAACAAGAAGGTTGGTTAAATTAATTTCAACTAATGTGTCTGATTTACTTGTCGGTTCTTTGTCCATCTAATTTTCTTTCGGAACAACCAGTTGGTTCCCATTCCTGAGACGTTGAATTTCTGTAGAAGTACGGAAATGACCCGCTCATGGGGTCACCATGCTCCTCCCACACACCAAATCTGTATCGTGCCCATAAGTGGACCAAGGTTTTTGCTGATTTTTGTTAGAAAGAAAAGATTTTGGAATATTTATCCCATATTTTAGTATGATAGGTTATGACCCACCCTGTACTTACAAGGTTCTCCATAAATTTGTGGTTGACTCCTATCCAGGAATCGAAAGGGCAATTCGATGAAACTTCCAGGCATTCCACACGGGCTGACATTTTCTACAAATGGTGCGGTCAAACTACTGCTCAATCGAATATCTGCTGACTCATACGATTCTCTGGAAAATTTTAATGGAATGTTAATTAGATTATTCCGAATCACAAACAAAATCACTTGACGTAATTAACTGTATTGTTCCGCTCTTTTATTTTTCACCGCACCGCACGTACGTAATTCTCATAAAATCTTACTACATTATTTCAAAATGCTAATGATATGGGTGAGTAATACATTCAAATATGCATGAATTGATCAATTCAAGTGTCAATTACGTTCGTGTAAATATTTATTACGTATACAGTGTTGGGTAAAGCCAAACTGTAATCAGATGACAATTTGGTTAGGTCATGAGTCTAATTTCAGACTGGGAATGTGTTTAATAGACTTTGGCTAAATTAATAATTTTCATAGAATGAAAATGAACTAACGTTTTTCCTTCAGACGTTGAAACTGAAGACGCCTGCCAAGACTGTGGAAGTAGAAAATCCACTGTTCGAATAAAAAAGGTCTCTTCAGTGGCAATGTGCAGATTTCTTGAAAAAGTTGTAAAAGTTGCCTGAAAGAAAAATGTAATCCGTACAATTATATATAAATATTAATTTATATTAGTCTTATGTATAATCAATTATGTGAGTCTATTAGTACTGAAATTCTAAAACATTTGTTGTGTTGCGATCAAAAATCCTATTCCAGAGTATAAAACTGATCAAGAATACTACGTTCAATGAGCACTTTCTATATACAGTGAGCGACGTCACTACAGTAGGAGTAGTACAAATAGATTTCTAATCGCTTTCTCAAGATTACTCCCACGGATGTGAACAAGTTACTCATATATCTTAAAATCTACTTGTTGTGTCGATGCAAATTAGAGCGAATACAAACGATAATCTAAATTTCAGAATGTTCAATTATTTGGCCAAACTATTCTATTTGAATTCGATTAGGACGGCCATGATAATACATTTAGTGTAGTAATGTATTCGTCCAAATGAGGTGAATTCTAAATCTGTTTGGCAGAGTAGCGGGGCTTTCCATCTCAAAGGAATAAACAATAAGCCTTCATTTGACAAATAAAGTATGATATCTAAACTCTCTGTCATGACACAACTCAGAGTAAATAAAAAGTCCAGAGTGTTGTATTAATAATGCAGTCGTTCGATAGGAAACGCGTCACTATTTACTGATCAGTTCGTATTATGTTAGATGTGTAATCGCTGATGAAAATAAATCCAAACTAATTAATTTTCATTTTTCTAACACTATACTCTATAATGTTTAGGATAACTTTGGTACTACCAGGAAGCCACTCTTCGTGTAAAATCCAGATCGACTGAATAAGAAGACGCGTCCATTTTCCTAAACGCATTTATAACTGATTTTTCTTACGAAAAAATTCTGCTCCCTGCTGGAAATTTGTGTAACTTTTCGTCATTGCCATGAAACATTCATCAAACATCCCCAGAAGTGGCGTGGAACAAAATAAATGTTTCTTCGATGAAGAGGCAATGGTTTGAGAAATCATAAATGTTTTCATGTGCGAATGCATGTTTCAGACCGATTCGAAATAATATCCAAATATTTCACTTACAATGAAATTTGCAACCCACCTATACTCCACCCTAACAAAATTTCGCTAACAATTGAATGTTTTTACTGGTATTGAGACTTCCATCAAGGTACGCACGTCTGAAATTAGGATGATAGATATTAATTCTGAAAATGAAAGAAATTCTACTCCTGAAAGAGCACTTAAAAAAATGCTCATTCAGGGAGTAGGAATTCGCCTGTCTGCTCTTCTATGTAGTAAAAGTTAAGTTAATTTTACTATTCAATTTGTTGTTCAAAACAGTGTGGTTTTTTGTCAGAATAATGTAACAACTAATGGAAATCAATGTGGTTATTATACTTAACTGTTTGGGCAATGGAACATTATGACATTAATAAAGAATTCTCTGACTCTTACTCTGACGTAAATTTTTATCAATGTAGTTCTGCACAAAAAGTGATTTATTGTGCGCACTTCAGTGTCGCAGTTTGGTGTTCTTGATCTTGTTAGACGCATGTGAACTACCCCGTATGTCGAAATTTTACAAATATTTTAATCAGTAGATTTATTTACTCACTCGTAGTTTGTCCACAAAATCGGCCAAATCTTCGGGCTCAGGTGTGGACGGTTCTACTGCAATAACGAAGGAATAACCTCCATTTGCATCCAGTGAAATGGCGTCAACAAACCCAATAAGAAGTACACAAGTGTAGACAATTCTTCCTATATTTTGCCAATTCATTTTTCACAGCTAATATTTTCTGCCCGTATTACAAACTCAGTAACAGTAACTGAACTAAAGTGGAATTAGAGGTGAAAAGAAATTAGTGATAGATTAGTTCTAACAAATGAAACTTTATTCTATTGAGTCAAATCCGAGTACAGTCATCATTATCAATCAAATTCTGACCCCAAGTGTGTCACCAGGACATACTTGACTATCGACACGATTCTCCGATTACATTTTGCGATAGAAAGAAAAATTGACTACAGATAACACTTTGACAGTCAGAAACAATGCCTACGACATGTTTATCAGAAAATAGTTAGGATCTGAAAGTCATGTAGTCATAAATTAACACACAATTTTTATCAGGACCACAAGGGACAGTACTTGGTTGGGTACAGATAGTACAGAATTCATATTAGGCTACGACAACACCAAGCCATGTCATGAGTCACCACAGATGGAATGCGATTTCGTCTGGAGAACGGATTTAATGCTTTTTGGAACCAAACTACTACTTATGTTCAGACATATGTATGTCTCAGGTTTTACGTTAGATTCTGAATCTGGATTTACACCTGTCTGCTGACCCCTGTCCCTTATTTGCAAATTCAAGGTGGTAAGATTATATTATTTATATTCCATGAATTTAATCCAATGTTCTACGTGTGATTTGAACACCAGCATCAAATTCTATGTATGTACGACTACACATTAATCGAAATGCACGCTTTAACTTGTATTTGTTTTGTCCTCGAATAATATGATGCACCGAAATTAATCCATCATTTAATTTTCTCCTTGGTGAGTTTAGATATAAGTCGAAACGTAGATGACGTAAGTGAATTCGGCATAAACATTTTTCATTGACTTAACGATCAAACCGGTCATTTTGGTTTCATATAGACCCAATATTTGTATTGTGACTTTAAGTGTTTCGCACTTTCGCATTCATAAGTCACCAAAAATACCCAAATGGAGTAGGAGAGTCATGTAGCACGAGGATGCCCAATGATGGTTAAAAATCCCCCGGTGTTGCTTTTCTAGTAATTGTATTGACATCTGGCCTTCAAAAGGAGAGAATTTTTTTTTGTAGATACCAGATTTATGACCCACCCCGTATGCCACATGACAGATCAAACCATTCACATTGTTCCGACTTCGAAATATTGCTATGTGTCGGGTTAAACGGAATGGTTTACAAGTGCACACAATTAATGTAGCAGCGCATAGGCGGGGCAGATAGAATTAACTAGTAGATAATTTTCATACAAAGTATTTATGTCATTGTCAACTCAGAACGAATATAATACAAGTATTCGTCAGATAGACACAGTCCTAGCACCTTGTGTGTAAAATTCTTATCTTTTCATTGTCAACGTTGACTTCGGCAAAAGTACACACCATATTTTAATGATTTCGATCAGATTTGATCAGGAAACCGCTTTTCCAATACAAACAAAATCCACTAGAATTTAGGCCGGAAGGTTGAAGCAAGTGTCCGTCTACAGACTGTTCTGGATTGAACATATTACGAGAAATATTAATTCATTTGCAGATTATTTAAGACATACCCATACAATTGTCACATACGTCAAAATACTTTGTCAAATATGTATGCATTCCCCTTACAAAGTCTGTAATTAAACAGTTAGCACTCCAACGGCTAAGAGTAACGGATAAAGAGATGGCATAAAAAGCTCTTTTAATAGTAGCATTTTCATATACGATACCTACTCGAGGTATCTAATCCCGAACATTATCATTAAAGAAGCATGTGGTATTTTTAGTATACAAAATCACACTCCAGCCCAACTCGTCACCTTCAACAGTTACGAAGATCAGCAAAACCTATATAAAGATTTATACGTATAAATTATATTATTTATATTGTAAACAGTATTTAAAGCAAACCGAACATTTAATTTTTAAATATGAATTACTGGTATTTACGTTAAGGAAGTCCGAAACTACAACGTTATGGTTTTCTATACAAGAGTGACTATGTTGAAACCGATCCAGGGGTGTCAATTAAACTAGGGACTTGTCATCGTAAGTAGGGAATGTAATACCGAAGAATAATTTCAATTTCGGTATTACGGTATTCCGGTATTAGAGGTTCGGTATTTCGGTA
>JAQGCA010003972.1:0-10978 GCA_034698945.1 Protaphorura quadriocellata
ATTGGAATAGGTTGTGCAGCTCACATTTTGCACAACACCGCACAGAGTGCAGCAGATAGTTTACCAGTGGATATTGATGTATTAGTCGGCAAAATATATCAGTATTTTCACATTTACACTGTCCGAGTCGAGAATCTAAAAGAGTTTTGCGATTTCGTGTCATGTCATGTCACATGACATGTCATGTGACATGGCATGTCACATGGACATTAAACCATTCAAGTGTGATGTGTGTGGAATGGGGTTTTCTTGCTTAAGATATTTAAAAAGACATCAAGTATCGCACACTGGAAGCAAACGTTTCAAGTGCACCGTGTGTGAGAATAGTTATGCTCGCTTTGATGCTTTAAAGCATCACATTGAGTGTCGTCATACCATAGAGAAACCGTTCAAGTGTGAGGAATGTGGAAAAGAATTTGCTTCTACTTACAATTTTAACAGACACGTCACCTGTCACACGAAACCTCATAAGTGCAATGTCTGTGAGAAAAGTTTTAGTAAAACTTCTAATTTGAAAAGTCACATGGACAATCATCACACCACACAGAAGTCGTACAAGTGTGATGTGTGTGAAAAAGAGTTTCGTGGTTTAACCGCACTTAATAAACACATTGTCTGTCACACGAAACCCCATCAGTGCAATCTCTGTGAGAAAAGTTTTGCTCGCACTT
Organism: Protaphorura quadriocellata; assembly: GCA_034698945.1. Lineage (NCBI taxonomy): Eukaryota > Metazoa > Arthropoda > Collembola > Poduromorpha > Onychiuridae > Protaphorura > Protaphorura quadriocellata. The sequence continues at coordinate 672 of JAQGCA010003972.1, forward strand.
CTGGTTTAAAGAGTCACATCGAGTATCATCACAGGACAGACCGTTGAAGTGTGATGTGTGGGAAAAGGAATTTCCTTGTTTAGCTGCAATGGAAACACACCTAAAGCATCACACTTTCAAAATGAACTCTGCCATTCAAATGTGACTTATGTGGAAAGTGTTATTGTCTTTGTGGCACTCTACATAGTCATAAGAAGTCATAACGATCAGTGATGCCGAGTCTTGATTATTCTTTTGTATTAATTTTGTGTGATAAAAACGTAAATGTAAATTCTAGTTTCAGTTTCGGATGAATTATATGAAATAAATTGAAGAAGTCCCTGGATTCTACAATTATAATTATAAAGAACGAAACAAAGAATTCCATGGGGCCGAGGAATGCTGTCCTGACTTAAATTGTAATGCGTCTAGAGGTTAATGAACAATTAAGATTTTTCGATAAATATTTCTCAATAGCGTAATGGTAATGGCGTAGTTGCTGACGTGAATTATGTGAGTACATTAAATGAGGGAATAAATATCAAAATGATACCGTCCAACTTTAATTCTAAGGAATGACTTGCATGATTCCTGATTTTTTAATTCCTCCTTCCGTAGCTTCCTACTTGTAGGTCTTTACTTTACTACTACTGACTTGAACCGGAGACTGTTACACCTGATGAAGGTGCAACAAATGGATACTAGATACTACCCGTTTGGACCGGGCGGAAAACTCTGAAGGAGGAAAACTCAGTATCGCCACCGAGGATAGAACTCCGTAACACTGACATTGTAGAATGAGCACGCTCACTACTACGCTGTCCTGTCCTGACTTTGATTACGTTAAGTTTTTTTTAATAAAGTGTATTTATTCTTTGTCCCGACGAATTATTTGAAGATGTTACCTGCAGGATGGGCAATCGAAACGACTTTTTCCGATTCCGATTCTTTTTAGGATTTCTTGAATACGGATTTGAATTCCGATTCCGATTATAAATTCCAATTCGGATTTCAATTTTTTTTTATTCCAAGTTTCGAATTATGATTCCCCTTATTTTTTGAATTCGAATTCCGATTCCGATTCGAATTCTAATTCTTAAAAAAATCCGAAAATAATTAATAAACAGTCTGCAAAATGTCATTATAATTACAAGAGATTCAATGCTTGCGAAACTTTGGATTTTTTATTTAAATCATATACAACTGGAGGTCTGACTGAATGTGACAATTTTATATTCGTCGAAAACCTTATTTGTGCGCAATAACAAACCGTTAACAGATTTTAAGGCCATTTGTCTTTTTCGAATCACTCAAATTAAGGCTCGGATCAGATCAGATAATTCGGATAAGATATCAGATCAGATCAGATACGGATCAGATAATTTTTAATTTTTATCTGATCTGATATTTTCAGATAAGATCAGATAGGCCCCGATTTTTATCTGACGGATATCAGATCGGATCGGACCACATATCTGTTCAGATATCCGATCAGATATATGAACGGAATTTCTTGGTTAAATGGGACTCGAATTAGGTGATACCTGATTAGATATCTGATCTGATCTATCTGATCCGATCAGATAAAGTTTATCCGCAATCCGGTCAGGTATTCGATACTGTCAGTGCCCTTCAGACCTTACCCCGCCATCACATTCTTCACCGATTAGGGAATTCGATTCCGGTCACTTTTCCGGAAAATCCCGGGAAAATTATTTTCTACTCAAACACGTACACAGCTCGAAATAACGACAAAAAAATTCATTAGAAAGAAAAAAATAAGTTCCCGGGAATCATTCCGGAACAGTGACCGGAAGACCAAACCCTAATCCCTATACAAACCACTACTCTCTAAACTACTCCCTACATATGCATGGGGATTAGGGTTTCATTTTCCGGTCATGGTTCCGGAAAGATTCCCGGGAATTTTTTTTCTTTCAAACCCGTTTTTTGTCCTTAATTCGATTTGTGTACGTCTTTGAGTAAAAAAAAATTCCCGGGATTTTCCGGAAACGTGACCGGAATCAAATTCCCTAATCGGTGAAGAATGTGATGGCGGGGTAAGGTCAGAAGGGGACTGACAGTATCTGATTCATATATTAAATATTCCCGCCAATATTTGTTGAAATACTGCTGAAAATCATAGAATTTATGTCAGATATCTGATATCTGATCTGATCAGATATCAGATCAGGTATCCGATTATCCGATCCGAAATTTTTGATCAGATATCAGATATCTGATCTGATATGAAACGGTGAGGTAAAATAAGATGATTATCTGATCTGACAATGTCAGATCAGATCAGATCAGATAGTCCATTATCTTATCTGATCTGAGCCTTACTCAATATTATGTATTATGTAGTCCAGTGAAGAATATTTCAACCTCTATTGTCTCATCCGATCGACCGGACTCTAATCAAGCTCACTAGTCGCTCACGAATTGAACCGAATTGAAGTTTGTACCCTCCGCGATGGAGTTGTGCAAAGTGTTTTACTGAATGACATAATCGAAAATAATTCGAGTTATGATTCCGATTCCAATTGTAATGAAAATTTCGATTATTTTCGAATTCCGATTCCAATTGCCCACCCTGGTTGCCTGGTTGAATCACTGATGCGGCATCGGTAAGAATCCAAAGCCAATACGATCGAACTTGACGATACGAATAATCGTTATTCGAACTTGAAAACTTTGTCGAGCCACCCTTCTTCAACTCGTCACACGTTATGTATGTAATGACAAATAGGTAGGTTAAGTTTATTTCTGATAAAGTGTATTTATTGCCTATCACGATTTTCACGATGATTTTTGTGGCCGAGTAGGCATTTAGCAGTTTGGGGAGCTCCCTCGTTAGCGCCAAAGGAGTTTAGGAAATAAAAACAGCGAGCGAGACGAGACACTGACAGAGACCACACTGATGTGATCCTCTGCTACATTTTCCCGGTAAATTCAACCATGACTTTCTCTGGTGAAAGTTGGAGAGTGAATTTGAGTCATTTTTGGCAACTTTAAGACACCCGACACCCGACTGGAAGAGACCCGACACCCGACTTTAAGACACCCGACACCCGACTGGAAGAGACCCGACACCCGACTGGAAGAGACCCGACACCCGACTGGAAGAGACCCGACACCCGACTGGAAAAGACCCGACACCCGACTGGAAAAGACCCGACACCATAAACAAGCATGTAATAACCGAACGGTGTGAGGTTAGACCATGGGAAATCCACGAAACTCGTGGGTCCGCAAATTAGACTGTGCTGAGAATTTTTTTTTAATAATTTAGGCGTTTAATATTGCCATGGGAATTCACATGCAATTATGATCAAATCCTGTAATCAAGGCACCCATACATTTCAGAAGTCGTCAAAATTTTTGTGAACCGTTCTGAATATTCATAATTGTAAGTTATAACGAGCGAGAACCCAATATTCGCATATTTGCAAGGATCTAGTGCTAGAAATAATCTTTCAGCACACGACACACAAATATGAGAATCCGTGTCTGCAAACCTTAATTGTTTACTAAGTAGATAGATGCATCTAATCAAAGAAATATCCTGACAGGGCACAGAAAACTATTAATCGAATCACGTTTTATTAAACTTTTTTGTGTAATTTCCGTTTGATATGTCTATTTACATCTAAGAAAGTAGAAAAGGAGCTTATTAAACTTTGACTACGCTCTCAAGTATTGACAATGCTGTAAATATTTCCACACTTTTATATAACTGAAAAGAGGACCTAAGACGTAGATGACAATGTGAGAAGAAGCCGTACAAGAAAATGATATATAAGTTCTGTTCACAAACTCCTTAGTCCGGGATAAGCCAAACTGACGAAACAGAGTGGTCTTTGTCATGTGGGGACAACATTTTGGTCATTTTTTTGTTGAGTCCATCATATATATACCGATCCCGTTCGCCTTCAAAAATTACAGTATAGAAATGTGTTCCCGTGTATACCGTGTAAGCAAAAAGACGATATCGTACGCCAAGAATTGTCTGAACGTAAAGTATAACCAGTTGGTTATACTCCTTTGAAGGCTGTCGATGCAAGCAGTAAAAAAAGAATGGAGGTCTCGCTACCTGTGGGAAGGAGTACGTAACTGTTACGGACTTGTTGCAAAATGCGCAGTGGAGTCCCTTGTTGGGATGGTTAATTTTTGTTAGGAACTCTTCGGGTGTCCAAGCCCATATATCTGAAATGTCTTTTATGCTAGTATCGATTCGCTCATGCTCATTTGCAGAACTCTCGTCCACAACAAATGAAGGACATTTTTGGTTCCCGCATTTCCTTCTAACCTGAATAGGTAGCCAGTGCCTAATCGGACCAAATCCGTTTTCAAATTCCTCGCCATTTATATTCATATCACATTTCAGTTGTTTCCTAAGCATGTGGGTTATCCATAAAATCTTAGCTTGACCGTACTCTTGATTGTCGATGCATGAAAGTATAACTTGTAAATTTCGGCTATTGAATCGTTCGAAAAAACTTGATTCTCGATAAATGTTTTGACTGATGGTATCGTAGCTTGCATTGTGTATAGCACCTGAAGAACACAATCAAAATTACACGTATGAGCTAATCTGTATTGCTTATCCTTGTATTTGAAATTTCCACCCCACGGTAATGTGTTTAACGTCAGAAGGATGGATGGTGCTTTATTCGTCCGTGTTACAGGTCTAGGTGTCCTTTTAAATTTTTCAATTACTTCTTCCGGGCTTCCTCTTCGTTTACTTGACTTGGGAGTACTTTTTTCTGTAGACTTTGGGGTTCCCTTCATGGCACCATCAACCGGTCCTCTCCCAGAATCGGGTGTATTTCTTGGATCACCGTCGGCTGAATGTAAAAAAAAGATTAATTATTGAAGTTCAAGAACCCCGCAGTGGTATTACAAAATTCAAATTTTTGAGTTGAAATTGAATGAGAGACGTCTCAATCCTGGGTCAATGCGTGCAATAGCGAATGGAAACTCTGCAAGAGAGAAGAGAGCTTGGCCTGTCTTCGCTAAAATAGGGGCAGCACTTGCTCCGTACGCCATAGATGCCGCTAAGGATTTATTCGTTGGCAAGAACGACATTCTGAATAGGTTAACCTCTCGAAGAGTTAATCTTCCGGCCGTACTGAAGCCATTCACAAAAATTGGATCCAATCAATCGGAATTTGCAAGTAAAAGTAAAAGTTCGTTAGCCGAATTAGTTAACACTGAGAAAGAAATGTTCACACCTTATTCAAAATACATCAACGACTGGCACAAGAAAGACGCCTGCCGATTAGACACTATGTGGTACGCATCTGAGACCCAAGCTGACATTTCGAACCTGATGTTTACGTCCATACTGTACAATGTCCATCTATCCGCGCTCGCTAGTTGTCGGAATCGAGAGATTCCCCTAGCATTTGTTCCTCCCTTTCTTCTCAAGAAACGGCTGTCGAAGTTGCAAAAGGAAATCAAATCGGTTTGAGTTATTACAACTCAAAATCAGCAACTTGTGTTTTCGACAACGATGGTGGAATCGTTCAAATGAAAGTTCCTCTGCAACCTATTCACTCATCTTACACACTTATTGAGTTCAAGTCAATTGTGTTTGCATGGGATCAGTACACGTGCAGTATAAACGTGCCTTCAGGGTTCGTAGTTAAGGACAAAACCTATAACGAAATTCACCCGGTAACTTCTATCGATGAAGAAACTTGTAATCCTAGGACAACTCAGGAATGCCGCGTCCCCTTGGTAAGAATCGTGTTGAGGTTTCTATTCTAGTGCTCTATATTGAATTTTCTTCAAATTAATACTATGAACTTTCATGCGCATTGAATGTATATTAATTTAGAAAGTATCTGATGACACTGAGCATCTCTGCCTGAGGACTTTGATGGAGGGAGGCTCCGCCTTGCATGTGCGTGAAGCATGTGAAGTCACATGCAGAGTATCAAAGAAGCTATCCATCTCGGAAGTCTCTCCTGATATGTTTATAATAGCACATCTTCCGGCTGAGTCAGAAATTGTTTGTGGGGCAGGTAACTGGAAAACAGATTATGTGGTAATCTAACGTAGTAGCTGAACTTGAGTCGGAAGGGACATTATATATTTAATGTTATGAATGCAAAGTTAGCCTTCACATATCTGTTTGTAATTGACACAAGACTTGTTCAGATTTTGTAGTCGCTAAGGATTTGTTCCTGAAGATGCTGAAATTTTGTGATCTCATGATTAAAAACCTTTGCACAGGTAATCCAACAAAACTGAAGTTCCAAATCAAGAAGGGAGCACTGCAGGTTCGGTTACCTTGTGGGTGCGAGATAAGGGTCAAAAGCAAAACTGTGGCTAAATCGACGGCAATAGTATTTTATATTCATGAGTGTTACCTTCCTTGTGAATTAATGATTAGTGAGTGAATGATAATAATTTATACCGTATGATTTGCAGATATGTCCCCTTGGTGATGAGCTACCAACTGTTCACCACTATCTCCCATCATTCGTAACCACTTTAGATGACTTCGTCCCAGGGCAAGGCAATCAAAATCTTGCTGCTAAATACACCCATGCAACCGAAATTTTGAATGAACAGTGGGAACCCACTCCACCAAAGTATGAAAGCAGGGATTTCCAGTTAACGTGGAATATTCCCGTTTTAACTCTTATCTGGAACTCAATCCAAACATTATTTCTGTTATATGTATTATGGAGAATGCACTTGTCACCGGGAATGTTCCTCGCCATGTTCAGACCAACCGAGGCAAGGACTGATGGTCCATATTGCAAATTGCCTGGTGATGTGTACACTATGTTGTATTTGATAATATTTTTCTCCATGCTGGGTTTTGTACCTCAAATCTTGTACGCAATTTACAAATTTGGAAGCCGAATATTTTGGAGAGTTATTAATAATGTTGCAGAGAATCGAATTATGGACACCAGCTCTCCCATTTAGTACATCTTGACCCCGTAGTGTTAGTCGAACTAGTTTTTGCGTTAATCAAATATTTTAAATGTATGCTGAATGCTGTACGTCAATAAAGAAATAATTCGAGCTGACTTTCTCTCCAACTCACTGTGTATATAGGAACTTGCGGAGGAAGTTCTATGCGTAATCAGTTTAATCTAATTCATTGCTTGAGAAGTAGTAAAGCAGTGTTAAAATCATAACAAATGCGGTGAATTGAAAGTTTATTGAAATTTTAATTCCGTTTTGTTGTTTTTCGAGTATTAATGGTAACTTATTAATTTCATACGATCATATTCATGTACGGTTCAATGTAAATTACAAGAATGAAATTTTTTCCAAATTCTTAAATTGTTAATTCATTTCATCGTTACATATAGTAACAAGAAATAATTGCAACGAAAATTAAAATAAACCCAAAGACTTCCCATGTCTTATAGCAATCTGCTTTCGCAAAACTCCAGCACTTAACCGTTCATGAAAATCTTCCGACATATCTCTTTGGCGTTTTCTTTCCAATCTCGCAATCTTTTTGTCATTCGCAATTCTCCCCCTCCTACTCGCTTTGTTAATAAGACGCTTCATTGGCTCAGTTTTGGCCTGAGGAATCTTCAGTATCTCTATGGCTTCTTGTGTGGATAGGATTCCCTAAAAAAAGTTTGAAGAAACTAGCTATATAAATTCGACATTTGAATTTGTAACAATAATATATAATTTAGACCAGGCTACCACAAGTAGACATTAGAAGTAAAAGAGGAATGACGAATTCACTTGATAGAGTTTAGTGACGCTCAGGTGGAAGGCGACTAGCCTATAACCACCCTACCGCGCGTATGCATGGTGAAAGCAAAAGTGGAGTCAAAAAGTTAGTAAAGATTTCTTTGTGATATTTAATAATATCCCTCCCCCACAACGCATATGAGAATTTAGTGCCATGTCGAGGTGAAAATCACAACAGCCGTTAGGCTTTCTCGACTGAGAGCGACTTGGCCTTGACAATTAGGAGGAATTCCCACAAAAGAAGAATACTTTCAAATCACTTACTACGTTTGGGACCAGTGGTTGAAGTAATGATGGGTCGACCCTTATCCGATCCGGCCGGGGCAGTCCCGGAGAATCGCGTGGGATGACAAGAAGTGGCGCTATCGGTGACCTGCGTCGCCGAATTTTCGGCCGCTTTGGTGCTTCCGGTGGTACCGGACCCCCAAACGCATCCAATGGTAACGGGTCCGCTGGTCCGACAGGTTGAACCACAAATACTTTCACGCGGCTGAGATTCATTCCGAGACGTGGCATCTGCGTTAAAAATTGTTATTAATATTCATTGAAGTACATTTGAGGTGCAGTGTCCAGTGTTAAATTATTCCATTTAGTGACATTCGTATCAAAAATGAAAACAATTCTGTTCCTCAGTATAACTAATGACGCTACGATGAACATGTACTTTGTTTTGAATCACCCTGTATGTATAATTTTGTTTTTTAAAAGTTTGAATGAATGAAATTGCCAGCCCATGCCATTGCTTCTTATTCGTGTAGTTAAAGAATTGCGTCAAAAAAGTTGCTTTCGTCTTTATTGGAATTTCTGCCCACTCCAAAGTTTTTGTCTTCCAGTCAAAATGGAAGTAATTGGAGAAAAGTCCACAAAACATTCCAACCACGCACGGAATGAACTCTGCGAGGTGGCCCGTAGGAAAACTTAAAAAATCTAAGTTACGTGAGCAGGAGACTTGAACGAATTGGGTTGGGTGTAGCTCCATAGTCCACGGGAATAGAAATAAATGAAAACGTGAAACCGATGCACGAATAATGAATTCTGACGACGAGTCGGGTTTGAAATTTTGTCGTGTCCCCAGAGTTCACAAGGAAAACTTTTCTATTGTTGTTAACCGCGTGACTGTAAACGGTCATAATCTGTAACGTAAGATTGCTTCTGGGTTTTGACATTGGAATCGAAATATATATAGAACATTTTGTTCAGAAAAACTCGCAGACCCAGACCCAGTTTAAGTAACAAGGCCAAGGTATGAACTTATCTATGGAAATAAGAATCATTTTATATTGCAGTGGTCGCTTTAGAGACATTCTCCAGTGGAGTTTTTCCCTATTACTAGAGGTGCTTTCCGCAGAAAAATCAGAAGCCAACCCATTCTCTACGAAAACAACACGGATGGTTGACCATGATTTCGCTGAGATTTAGTGTAATATTGCTCACTCTTAAAACTTTTCAGTTTAATTTCAAAGTCAAACCCCCGGTCATCAGATTGAGCCAGAAAATCCTCTCTCATCTCTGCTTCCAATACGCATGGGAAGCAGACGCATTCTGACAGAAGGTAAATTTTAAAAAAATTATCAGAAGGAAAACGCGTCGGACGTAAGGTTCCAAACCAGGCCTTCTAAAATGACGTCCGAGCACCCAAAATGATGGGGGAGGACTTTAATAGCTTAACAAATTCTTGGATAAGCTAGAATTGATATCAACGAGGTGACTTTTCTCTGGAGAAGCTACTCTAGAGGCCCCGGTGACTTCGATATTTAAACCAAGATCTCTGCGGAACAAGTACTGAACGAGGAAGAGGATAGCAGGAATTGTACCTGGGACACGATGGATTATAAAGTCTGGCACTCACTACGCTTACCCATGCCGCCTTCGCAATATACATTTTGGTTTTTACATTCGAGTTGTGTACCTTGTTAGCCAGTACAATTTTATATGACTTGTTACACAATCTCAACCGGACTTTGTCTTTGTTGGCAGCAACCGAACTTGGAGAAAAAGTTAATAAAAAATGGAGATAATTATTAGCATAACTAAATGAATGCCTGCATGGCCAGACATGCCAAGGTACCCCCTTGCCCACGCGCATACCTGTAGAAGGCCAGGCCCATACCCCCTGACCAGAGGTATGGCCTGTGCACTAATAATGCCGTAGCAATATACAACAAAATTTCCGTCCTTCGGGCCGATTCACAATTTTGTACTTACTTAGAGCGAAAATAAAAAAATTCATGTCAAAAATTTGGGACGCCATTTTCTTATTATTTCTTATTATTAACAACTTTTACATGCCCGCAATGTTAACCTGATCTCAAAAAAAATTTCATTCAACCCATAACTAACTTTGTTCCTTTAATTTATTCATGTTTGGTTATTTTTTTAAAAATAGCAACAAATACACTTTAAGTAATATCTGACCCCCCGTGAAAATCAAAACTAAGCTGCAAGTGTATTAAATTTTGTGGTGAGTTTCTCCGGATCTCTGTAATGTAATGTACCAACCAAATGGCTATACAGTAGTGTTGTATCAGTTCTAGTTCTCATTAAGTTCTAGTTCCAGTTCTAGTTCTAGTTCCTGGAACTAGAACTAG